>PVIC010011276.1:0-41393 GCA_004025085.1 Thryonomys swinderianus
CCTTGTCACACTGCTCAGGCTCTGCCTCCTCACAGGAATGCTCTCCTCGCCTCTGGCGCCTCCCACCCGCTCTGCTGTGCCACCCGCACTGCTTAGCGTCAACCCCGATTGTCTAGAGAAGGGTGAGGGCTCCACCGCTCCTCATGGAGAACCACAGGCTGAATTTCTGGGCCTTTGTGGAGCCGTAATGCTGATCTGTCCCTGCCAGCCAGTCTCCAGGGCAGCAGTGGTCCTGCAACGGTTTTCAGTGACAGTCCCAGGCTCTGTGAGGACCTCGGGAGTAGCCTTGCAAAGAATTGGGATACTCCCAGACTATGTCACATGTATATTTACACTTCACTTAGCACTTTCAGTGAAACTCCAGTTATTGTATATTCATTCTTTCCTTTTGAGAAAAAAAATATATAAGTCTCAGAAATAAGATAAGCACAGATTTACCAATAAGTAGGCAAATGTGGAAAGAGACCTCAGGATATGCTTGTTCAGAATTTAGCCTTAAACTTGGACCTAGCAATGGGCACAAACTAGTGTACTGCACTGAAAGACGCGGAACTGGAATTCACCTTGCAGCCATACATTTGGAGAAAAGTGAAGCGAGCATTTGTGGCTATGGGCTATTTCCTGGCTCCACCTTAGCAAAAGTTGACAGCAGTTTCTGAGTCATGAGACAGCAGCAGCTGCCCGCAGTTACCATCTGTGCTTTAGATGCAAGGGCTTTGCAGAGAGTGTCAAAGTTGAGCAGTCTAAAACAGGACTGGAAAAGGTTGCTACAGAAATGTATAGCGAGCGCCTGGAGTTGTTGCTCCTACATTGTATTTCTTCTGTCTGACATAGGTAAATGACCAGAATATCATTAATTGACTGGGTTGCTGTTTGTTATGATGCCCAGACTGGCTAGTTTGCTTTTTACTCATTGTTTCTGTGGCTATTCTCTTGTGCAGAACACATACACCAATGCAGACAAGTTGCTAGAAGCAGCAGAACAGCTGGCTCAGACTGGAGAATGTGACCCGGAAGAGATTTACCAGGCTGCCCATCAGCTCGAAGACCGGATACAAGATTTTGTTCGGCGCGTTGAACAACGGAAGATCCTACTGGACATGTCAGTGTCCTTTCACACCCACGTGAAGGAGGTGAGCCCTCAGGAGGAAGGCGGTGACCCGTGGCTCTGAAATTGGTCGAATTTGAATTTGGCCATAAAGTGAGACAAAAGGGAGCAGCTGGGAGACGTATCTTGCCGGGGCTTCTGCACAGAGACGGAAGGGGCTGCACTTGTGCCAGGCTGCCCTGTCACCCGAGTGCATACTGGCCTCCACAGATGGCGTCTGTGTGGGTCGCAGTGCAGGGAGGGAGGAATGGGGAGAGCAGGGAACTGCAAGGGCCCTTCACGTCAGAGTGTGTCCATGTCGCAGAAATGGGACCTGGGTGTTGTGGGCAGAGCTGTAGATTCCCCTTCTGTGTCTGGCCTGTCAAGTGGCGGAAGTCACAATTGCCTTCTGGTTTTATCAGACCACTCTCAGACACTAATAAAACAAATACTACATCAAACTGAACTTAAATGTACAATAATAATACTGATAATTTTATTAGTATACTCATTAGTAAACTTATTTCACTAGAAGATGATATATTGTCTGGATTATGAAAAATAGGTACTGATCATACCTGCATATAAATTTGTATATGTATGCATATAATACTCTTGATAGAGTTGTATAATTACAGAAGTGAAAGTATTATGTAGCTTTTGACAAAAAAAGGATTTCTAGGGCCGGAGATTTAGCTCAGTGAGTGGTTCCAGGGCCTGCCTTGCAAGCGCAAGGCCCTGAGTTCGATCCCGGTAACCACACACAATGCTGGGCCTGGTGGCTCATGCCTATAATCCCAGCACTCAGGAGGCAGAGACAGGAGGATTTCTGAGTTCGAGGCTTGCCTGGGCTACATAGTGAGCTCAGGGCCAGCCTGAACTACAAAGCGAGACCCTATCTCAAAAAAAAAAAAAAAAAATTTCTAACAAAGCTTAATTTTTGTAGGGTGGGTAAAAATTGAGGATGTCAGTTTAATGCTTCTTCTGAGATATTATCTGAGAAAACATTCCTTCACTAAAATACCTTCACAAAGATAATAATAGATAATGCTGTAGCTCTTCATAAATTAGAAATTTATAAAAGGGGACTTTGGTGTAATTTGGGATCAAACTCACAGGAGCTTATGGTCTTAGAGAAAAAGAATGATCTGGGAAACTAGGGCCACTGAGAGCAGTCTGGGTGAGGGCAGGGCCTGACTCACCTTGCTGACGAGGCCTCCAAGGTCAGGGGCCAAGGGCCCATTTACAGGAGAGAAACTTCACTCAGTTCTGAGGCCTGGAGCAATTTGGCCACAGTGAGGTCGTTTGTAACTTGGACGTTGGACCCCATTAATACCGTGGCCCCTTCCCTGTAAAGGCCTGTGAGCCCAGGAATCCGCGGAAGGAGTGCTGGGCAGACTGCAGGAGTTTGTGCTTCCGCCTGCTGTGGGCTGAGGCTGACCCTGAGTGCCTTCTGCAGAGGAGCCGGAACCACGCGGGCCGAGGTGGACTCAGAGCCGGAGAGCAGCACAGCTTGCCTCCTTCTCTGCTCCTACCAAGGCTGTAACTAGAGCGGACTTCAGATATTTACCAGGACTGCTGGTCTCGGGAGATAGGTCACGTGGGGATTCTTTCTGGCAGCTCCTAGTTTGGCGTGGATCGCTGAGAGCGAGTCTGGCGCTCAGTTTCGATCTTGTCGCCTCCACTCTCTCTCCTGCCTTCCTCGAGGCCTGTGCTTCAGAGTCGTTTTGTGACGCCCAGATGTGATGGAGGTGCCCCTGCGTGAGAGCCACTAGTGGCCGCCCCTCTCCCAGGGAGACCTCCAGGGCTTCCACATTCTCTCAATCTGGCCACGCGCCCCTCCCCGCGCTCCAGGGCTCCCTGCGCTTAGTCCCCTCCCCCACATCTGCGGCACCCCGGCAGCTTGGAGGCCAGGACACGCTGCCCCGCTGCCCAGTCAGTTGCCTGCTCTTCTCTAGACCTTCCAGAGCTCTCTGCACACGCCCGTCACGGCACTCGTCACGTCACCTTAGGATTGTGTGTTTTGCTCTTCTTCTGTAGGGGAGTGTGCATGTTCGTTTCTCCGTGTTGTACGCGTTTCCCACTGTAGCTCAGAGGGAGGGAGAGAGTTGAGGTGGTCAACGTAGGAGGAGGCCGTGCAGTCCTTCATGAACCCGCTCACACACAGCACAGGGCAGGAGCCCTGAGCAGCTAGACCACCTGGGGGCAAGACAGGCCCTGACCGACAGTCCCTCCTCTGGGCCACAGGAGGCGCTGTTGCCCTGGACTCCTCAGAGGCTGTGGAGAGGCAGGAAAGACAGCAGGCAGCGGGGCAGCAGCTCACAAAAATTGCCAGAAAGAGGGGAGGACAGGTAGCCTTCTGCCTGTGGCGCAAGCTATTGTCTGTGCCATGAGCCTGGCAGAATTCTTCAGCAGCCTGGCAGTCCAAGGTACAGATCGGACAGAAAATCTTCCCCTAAGGTTCTCCGATGTAGGCCACTTCTTCTGCCAGGTCCTGGTTTTCATGAAGCTGGCACTGAAAGACACCTGGAAGAAGATCATTTAGTAGAAGTTGTGCTCCAGAGACATAGTTTGGCCATTTGCTGTTCCTTGCTGTTTGTGACAGCAGTGGCAGCATTTTGAAGGAAAACCTATATCATGAATACATTCCAGCTGACAGACCGTGAGTAGTGTGTATTGTCAGTGGCCTTGAGAATATTAAAGGTGAAAATAACCTTTTGTTTTCACTGACTTATACTCTAGAAACTGTGTGTGTGTGAATATGCAGCCCAAGCAGACCTTAAATCTGTCTTGAAGGTTAGCTAGAAGAGTATCAGTAGGGGATTTTTTTTTTTGAGACAGGGCCTCACTTTGCAGTTCAGGCTGGCCCTGAGCTCACTATGTAGCCCAGGCAAGCCTCGGACTCAGCAGTCCTCCTGCCTCTGCCTCCCGAGTGCTGGGATGACAGGCGTGAGCCACCACGCTCGGCACTAGTAGGGGATTTTTGTAGGCGAGGACATCACCCCTGTAACAGAGGGACTGCTGTGTTTCCTGTGTGCTGCCTCCCACACTATGCCCCTGAAGGGGTGCAAGCCAGAGCCAGAGCTCTTGGCCAGCCAGGGTGGCATGGCAGGACCTACACGTGCCCACACAGGTGCCACGCGTGCACACGGTCAGCTGCAGGGCTGCTCCCCCGTGGGCTACATGTGCGCAGGTCCTTCTCTCTTCATTTCAGTCGCGGTCACTTCCTTGGGGTGTAGCCTTTCCTGACTAGTCCCAGATTTCCTCAGTGTCCTTCCTCTCTGCTGCATAAAAGCCCTGAAACTCCCAGGGCACCCTGGTAGATTTTTATGCAAGAATGGTTTCTTTAGTTGTTTTCTACTGAAATAGGTTATTGATTGAAAGCTTAGAAGTTTGGAAAAGTTTAATTAGTTTAAAATGAAATTAAAATTGAGAAAAGGGCCAAGAAGAGGAAGTCATGCTACATCAACAGAAGTTTGCCTAAAGTTACTAACTTTACTAATATATCACATGCTAAAATATACATCACACAGTTGCTGAATGCATTCTGCTCCAGCAGGTCATACAATTTAAAATTACATGTACTGAGGAAATAATTAGTTTATACACTGGCTGTCCTAGTAAAGTAGTGTCGCCTCGAGAAGGATAGAGCAGAAGCTCTTCTTTTTATTCAGGTGAACTCTTGAAGCTCTGTAGCTCTTGGGGTGCAGAAGTGCCCCTTCCTTGCTGTGCATTTCGTGCAGTGATTCGGTTTTTCGCCCGTTTGGAGCACGGTGTCACTGTCTTGGGTGCGGGCAGTTCTAGCCCTCTCAAAAGGCGACCTCAGCGCACTGTAATTCAGAAGGAGCCAGGCTCAGTTCTCACCTGCTCAGGCGAAACCCTGCAGGCCCTGGAAGGAGGGAGGTGGTGGCCGTCTGCAGCAGGCTGAGACCTCCGCCTCCACCTGTCCTGCCTGGGTGACAGAGAGGACACCTGTCCCTAGAAAGCCAGAAGAAGCTGTGTCTTCACATAGAGGGAAATGTTTTCATACTTGGTGCTGGATGCAGCAAGTAGTTGATAGAGATGTCAGCCTCAGTTTTCCCCTCAAGCCTAGATTTGGAAGCATCCCGGGACCTCCTTCCTCTGAGGAGATCCACGAAATGCCTCACCTTTCTGAAGGCTTCAAAACGAGGGCTCTTTCCTCTTTTTTCCTTCCCTTTATGTTTTTAAGAATTTCTTGTTTATTGGCCTAATATAAATTCCATTTTTATTTAGGAAGATTTTTCGCCCCCACAATTTGTTCTCACCTCTCAACTTTACCATTCCCTTCACTGTTGCTTTTTACTGTTTGGATGCCTCGATTCTGATTATAATTGTTCTGCGTTGGTCCTTTGTTTCCTGACCTCCTTTCGTTTGAATGGATCTCTGCAGTGCTCCCCAGCCACTGAGTCACTCTTCTCCAGATGCCTCCCAAACAAACAGTCCTGTCCAGAGAGGTGACAGCACAGTGAGTGGCCAGAGGCACGGGCGCTTCTGCTTTCCACTGGACCCACATTTTAGATGCTGCTCCGTTTCTCGCAGTAGATTCCGGGTTCCTTGAGGCCCTGGGCTGTGTCTCTGCCTCACGTTCCTGCTGGTTAGCCCCGGCCCAGAGGTGGATGCTCAGCAAAACTAGGTGCTTTCTCTTCCTTTCTAGCTCAGGCTTCTTAGCAGGGCACTGTCTTTATTTTCAAACATGGTAAAAGTGTAACCATTTTCATCTGTTCATAATTCATTCAACGTCATCCCTGAAATTAGTTCCTGGTTTAACTAATGGCCACATTGAAGTTGTGGGTCACTTAAGGCAAGCAGGTGGTGACGTCTAGCTCTGCCAGGGCCGAGTTCAGCGCACTGCTGCTGGAATTGTTTCGGGGGCCGTGCATTGAGTTTTGTGCTCAGAAGCCATGTTTCCCAGGAGAGATCATTCCCATTTGAATCAGGCTGCAGCTCTCGCTGGGAGAAGTAAAGAAACCTCTTAGTTCTGCTTCTGCAAAGTTACACTGAACTGGAACAAGTTTTTGTTTTGAGTAATGCCTGGGGAAAGAGGACCTTTCATTTTATTCAGAAGTCAGAGAGAAAGGCCTTCCACCACCCAGAGATTTTTTTTGGTCGCCAGCCTTGCTCCATTTTTATGCCTAGCAGCTCAGTACTCAGCTCCCTGCCTGTGTTCGCTCCGTTTCCCTGGGGCAGGGGCTGGTGCCTTGCGCGGGGCTGCGGAGGGCGCTCGGCGGCGGCGGCTCCTGCTCCTGGGAGCAGACAGAGCTCACTCAGCTGCTTCTCTCCCCTGCGGGCCGTGCGGAGGTGGGGCTCACTGCAGGAGTGTGCTGGCAGGGCTGTGCCCAGGCGCCCTCACGCCGCTGCCAGAGGCCGCAGAGTTCTCCTCCGTGGAAAGGGAGAAGCCACGGGGTGTCTGGTGGTTAAACTAAAAGAGAAAAACCCGCCCGAATAGGCCACACTCATTTTGTGAACTGGTTGCCCTCACTGGATTCTCCTGATGGAAGAGATGGTTTGTGCATGTGTGTTCGATGCACTTTCAACAAGTGTCACTTGTGTAAACACCACCACTTTTCCATATACAGAATCATACGGAATTGTCCTGTCACCACGAAGCCAGCCCCCTTGTGGAGTCCTCACAGCTAGATCCAACTGCTACCCCAGCTCCCAGCCCTGGAAACCCTACTGTCCTCTATCCCTGTTATCTTGTTATTTTAAAAATGTCATAGGTCATTCTCAGGGAAGAGGGATCGAGAGGCAGAGGGATGGGGAGGGAGGCCCGAGGGTGAAATAAAAGGTCGGGTGTGTCACTTGCACACACCAGCTCCTCACAAGGATGTGAACATGGTGTTCTGCGAGTGTGTTCCCAGCCCGCAGAAGGAAACGGGTCAAGGGTGGGGGGAGGTGGGGAGGGGGAGGCATGAAAAGGGGAATTAGGATGCACGGATGTGTTATGCATATGTACTGGCTCCACACAGGAGTGTAAACATTATATATTACATGCATAGGCTAATAAACTAAAATTTTTTTAAAAGAGGATAAGAAAGGAAAGAGTTATGAAATATACTGCTTTGAGCACTACATCTTCTCAGGACTCCAGAAACAAAACTTTAGTTGTTTCAATAAAATAAATAAAATGTTGCCCATTAAAAATTACTTAAGCCAGGCATGGCAGGGCATACCCGTAGGCCCACGCTTGGGAGGCTGAGGCAGAAGGATTACTACAAGTGCAAGGCCAGCTTGGGCTACATAGTTCATCACTTTGTACATGGCTTTTTTTCTTCAGTTTATTTCCATTGAGACCCATTTGCTTTTATGCATCTATCAGAACTTCTTTTTTCTTTGTTGCTAAATAGTATTTCATGGTGCTGATACCTACTTCACAGTTCTTTTGACGACATACCCACTACAGAATATTGAGTTGTTTTCAGATGTTAGTAATGAATCATCGTGTGCATGTTTTTGTATTAGTGTAAGGTTTTTTCTTTGGAATAAATTCCCAGGAGTGCAGTTGCTGGGTCCTCTGGTTAAGTGCAGTTCAGGTTAAAAGAAGCCGCCAGAGTTTTCTACAGTAGGAGCATCATACTATCCTGCCATGAGGAGTGCACAGTGGCAGCTTTTCAACATCTCTGCAGTGCTGGGAGAGGACACATCTGACACATGGTATTTTAGGCAGAAAATTGACTGACTCTGATCAGTTGCAACCACTTATGTCTTAACATTTCTTAGGTGCCTTCTTAGTGTGTTAACTTACATATGTGTACTCTCACGCATTTGTTTACTCATGTAAGAACAGATGAGCTCTTAAGTGGCCACAGGCCAATGAAAGCGCCAGGAAACTGAGAGCCTTGAGTCCTCGGACATCAGATTTGACTTTGGGGACAGCTGCTACCTCTAAGTGTGGTCCTGTGTCTTACCCAGACTGCAGTATCTGGTTTGAATACTCCTGAGAAAATGTGACCTTCTCATAGGTGAGAATATCTAAAAAATTCCGATCTCTTTGTTTATGCTAAAATAGAAAGTATGTGACAGAGTAAGCCAACCCATTACTGGGCTGAGGGCTCTGGGACATTGAACCATGTTTCTTTGTGATACCTCAGCTTTCTCAGCTACAAAGTGTAGTAATAAAATCTGAAAGTATGCCGGGTGTGGTGGCTCACGCCTGTAATCCCAGCGCTTGGGAGGCAGAGGCAGGAGGATTGCTGAGTTCGAAGCTTGCCTGGGCTCCATAGTGAGCTCAGAGTCAGCCTGAACTACAAAGCAAGACCCTGTCTCAAAAAAAAAAAATCTGAAAGTGTGAGACAATTAAGTGAAATTATATATGAACAGCTCCGAACACAGAGGCCAGTGAATGTTCTTTTCTTCCTCCCGGCCCACATTGTAACTCACTCGGTATAGACAGAGTAACATCGATTAAAAGAAGGATGCAGGCTGCGGCCCAGCTCTGCCTGCCTGGCCGTCTCAGCTTGGCCGTTCTCTCCCTCGCCCTGTCTGTGATCGCTGCTGCGCTCTGGCCTAGTCCGAACCTGTTCAGGAAATCCGGATTGAGTGCCCGGTCACGGCCCACTGCAGGGCTCTCCAGCACCAGTCCCTTGGAGTCCAGGCTGCCTTCAGCAGCAGTACTGAGTCCTGAGCCCATTCATGTTGCTGTAATCATTTTGCAAGTGTCACAAAGGCATTCAGACCCCAGCAAAATGAATATATTCGTACACCAAATAAAAATTTATAAAGCACATGTGTTGGCCAGGAGACATGTAGTTTGAAGATGCTGTTTAGATGCAACGATACCTCCCCTAGGCTGGGAAGGGAGCTCATGACAGGCACTTACCTAACGTGTTCAATCCCTGTGCCACCAGCTAAGTAAATAGCCAAGTCCTTCTGTCAGAAAAATATGTGTAAAACTGTTTTAATTAAATGATTTTAAACTGATTTAAATTTTCAGATTTATGGAATAAGGTACTAATTGCATTGTCTTAATTTGTAACTCTTGTTGCCATAGAGATAGAAAGTGTATGCATAGATCCTCAGAGTTTCAGAGGGGCACCTCAGTATAGAATTACAAATACCTCTTTAATTAGTGGTTTACAGCTAAAAGTACAGTATGAGGTCTGGAGATGGAAGGTCATAGGTCTTCAACTGTCCTACTGAAAATGAATGCAATCTCTGTAGTCATGAGTTTGAGGCCAGCCAGGGCTACATAGTGAGTTCAAGGTCAGCTTCAACCACATAGTGAGAACTCAAAACAAAACGAAAACCACAGAACTGTTTAAATATCTTCACTTCTTATTTTGATACTCAGCTTCATGAACTAAATGCTTTATTATCAGAGAATCATGACAGGTGTTAGACTCACGGAGAGAGACGGCAGCCTCTGGGTGTGCGTCTGATGTGCTCCTAGTTCTGCCTGCTGTAGTTTGTAGACACAGGAGGCGGAGGGATGGGTCACCAGCAGGGCATGAGCTGGGGGGACCTTTCAAGGCCCCACACAAGCTGGGCCTGGAGACTGAGATGGCTTTTTGGTTTTGTTGTCCTGTGTTCGTTTTCCCTTCCTTTGTTTTAAAGCACAAAAATCAAAAGGAGATCAGGAGGGTTGATGATGAGAGGCTAGAGTGGAGAGGAGCTTCTTACCTGTGGCTGCCAGGAAGCAGAGACACCAAGGACCAGACACAGCCTAGGGCCTGTCCCTGCTCCCTATCTCCTGACCACGCATGAGTCCACTCAGTGCATTCATAGCCTCAGCACTGTGAGCCACTGAGCCATTCGGGTGACATTTTGGATCCCAGTCCTAAGAATTGTTATGGATCTATGGGCGGAGACTAAAGCAGGGTTGGCGAACCTATTAGAGAAGAGCTCCCACAGTGCAACCCCAAAGCCATGAGTGTATGGCAGAGTACCAACACTGCAGTTCGGCCTGAGCACTGAGGGGTTAGTGTAGAGAACACAACCTATACGTTAACATCTTTTAGAAAAACAACACACGTGCCGAAGGTTCACCACCACTTCTGTGAGACTCCATACACTTGTCATTCTTAAAGTGGATTGCGTGTATTTTCTTAGGTTGAAATTAACCCTGGGCAGAGTTCTAGAGGGAGTGAATGAATGTGGACTTTGCTGCACTTTTACCAGGCTTCTGATTGGATGTAGTGCATGCAGTGAAGTCAGTGGGCCGGTACCTGGCCAGGCCTTTCAGCATGTACTGTGTGGGCCGGACAGGTAACTAGGAGCTGGAAGGGCAGTGGCTGGAAAGACTGTTGAGTGGCTATAAACATCAGTTGTTGGTCTCAGCACAAGGCCGAGATCCTGCTTACCCGCCACAGGACCCTCCAAGCAGAGGATGCCAGGGTAGCAGCGCTTCCAGGAGCAAGTCAGGACTCCTTCCCAGTGTAGGGGAACAGAAGTGATTTCCAGTCCAAGGCCACGAGCGGACCTGACTCGCTGACAAGGACGTAATGGATAGAGTAGACTGATCAGTGCAGGGAACCTGAGGCCCGGAGGACAGTTTGGCTTGACCTCATTTGGGGAGAAGACTCTGCCTTGGGATCTTCCACCCGACACCACCAGACCCACACAGCATGTGTGTGTCCCTGTGTGCCATCCGAAGACACTGCTCGCCTGAGTTCAGGCATCCTACTGTGTTGTGCTGTGAGCTGTTTACATTGCTTTGGGGACAAAGTTAGTGCTGTAGCTGAAATCATGGCCATGTGAGAAGCCTTGCAAGCACTAGTATCAGTGCAGGGGTTGGTTAGTGGGTGATGTTGGCAGGCTGGAGGAGGTACCCACTGCCACATTGCAGGACTTGCCCTGTGCAGATGGCCTGGGAGCTCTGGGATTGGCATAGGAGACTTGCTTACCAAACTCTTGATGAGGGTCTACCAGATGTGGTGGATGATGGAGTTAGGAGTAAGTCGGGATTTATCACAGGATTTCTTTCAGGGTTTCAGTACAGCAGTATGTTTTTTGTTTTTTGAGACAGGGTCTCACTTTGTAGTTGGCCTTGAGCTCACTATGTAGCCCAGGCAAGGCTCAATCTCAGCAATCCTCCTGTGTGCTGGGATTACAGGCTTGAGCCACCAAACCCGGTGGGTGTGGCCACCATGCCCGGTATTGTTGTATGTGGTTGCCAGGGATCGAACCAGGGCCTTGAACTTGCTAGGCAGGCACCAGAACCACTGAGCTAAATATCTGGCCCCCAGTACAGCAGTCTGTTTTCAGGGCCCTTCTTCCCACAGCTACAGTGCGCAGTGAGAGCCGCGGGAAAGCCCTGAGCAGGGAGGCTATCTCCTCAGACTTAGTCTGGTGTGGAGTCCTCCCACGTTTCAGCACTGAGGTTTTCTCTGTAAAATCTGTCTCCCTATCCCATCCTTGCGTTCACATCCTGTCCTGTGGGCGTGCGCGTGCGCGCGCACACACACACACACACACACACACATACACCCACCCACCCCAACCCTAGAGACTGCCAGCCACTTCTTTGATGGACTCTAGGGGGCAGCATTTCCTAATCTTGTGGTTTTCTGACCAGTTTGTGATTGTTAAAAGTAGAGCTTAGGTTGCTGTGAAACCTACCTGTATGGATGCAATTTCTCTTGCTGTTATGACAGATGTACTTATAGATTAGCAGCTAGAACTGAAGTTCATTCTATGGACCTTAGGAAATTTGTGATAAGAACTTCATAGACATCCTAGAGACCATTTCTCATCTCTTCAGTGATATTTTAGACATCACATGTAGTGTTTTAAAAGTTTAAAAATAGATTTTCCTTAAATCATTTATACCATGATGTGGGTCAGTGTATCCTCAGTTGTTATTAGACAGAAAGGACTTGATGTTTTTCTCCAAACTGAGAGAATACTTGCTGTGGGACCAGAGAGGAAATGTCTAAAGGGACACAGGACTTTGAGGCATTTTAGGTTTTAGTTTAAACATAACCTTGCTCCTGCTACCACACTTATTTTTACCTTTCACCTGTGTGAGCTGGGATCAGGCCCGGCAGTCTGTGGGCAGCCTGTGTGAGCACACTGCACCAGGACATTTGTTGCAATGTCCAGGATATTGCAGGAAATGTGCTAGTGGGTTTAAAAAAAAAAAACTGCCAGGTGTAAGGGCAAGGATTTCACCTCTGAATATTACTGGTATTTCCTCTAGAGCCAAAAGGAAGTAATTTCTATAGAATCTAACAAGACCATGCCTTTTTTTCATACTCTACTATTTTTAGGAGTAAAAAGATTTCAGTGTAGGATGATCTGATGTCAGGCACATATTTTGAACTTGAGTGTATTTTGAAAAATGTCTGGAAAAAAGATTAAAACTTCAGAAATTTGCTTATAAATTTTTTAGAACAAAAATAGTAGTAATGACTGGCATTTGCTTATTTCTTCACACTATATCATCTCATTTAATCTTCCCAGCATCTCTTTGAAGTAAGCTTTATTTCATGCCCATTTTATAGATAGAGAACTAAGACATAGATACAGGTAAGGGACATAAGAGATAACACATTAGGAAATGGTGAGTTGGAGTTTGAGCTCAAGCAGTGTGACCCTAGAAACTCTATTCACCTTATAAGCAGTGTGTTACTTCTCCCTTCTGGAAGAAGTGCAAATCCATGTTCCTGCCACAGAGTTATCTAGAAGCACACCTCCATGCTGCTAGCTCTAAAAGCTATTCTTTGATTTTATCCTTTCCATGTTAAAATGTCTTGTAACTTCAAAGTGTACCTTTGGTAATACATGCAGAGAGGAGGAGTTTTGCACCCAGACAGGCAGCCCCTGCCCTGCTTTTTACCCCACAAGTTGAGACCTTGCGCTCAGCTCACGGTGAGCTGCAGGAGAGACTGCCGACCTCCCCGGCAGGGCCAGCAGACCGTGCTCCGGGGACGTCAGCACCAGGGGAGGGCTCGGTTCCCGGCAGCACACACCAAGGCCAGGTGCTCTCCTGGTCCATTTGCGGTAACACAGGTGGGGCAGCTTCGGAGAAGTAAATGTGTACAGTTGAGTGAAGAAGGGGAGTTAGGTAAATGGCTTTTTTATGCCTTTGCAAAGAGCCAGTTTGGGGCCAGGAGACAGGTTGGTGACAGGAGAGCCTCAGTGGCCACATGCTCAGAGTTTTCCTCTTTGAAAGCAAGTAGGCAGCTTCTCCACGTGGCCACTCACCTGCTCCCACCACACCACCTGGTGTGTGGGAGGCAGGTCAACCTCTAAACTGGAACAGGCCACTGGTTAGATAATATTTTGTCTCTTTCAATTAAATATTGACAGCTTGTGTTGGTAGATGATTTGCTACTCCTCAGAACAGCTGAGCCGCAGAGTTGGTTTCTCTGAGCTGATCTCATCTCTTCAGTTCTTTGAGCTCATCTTACGGTTGGGTAATAAGGGTGTGTCCACAGATCACCCTGCATCTCCGGTCGCCTGGTGCTCTTGGTGGCTTCTTCCCTCAGTTCCAGGGCTCTTGGGATCCCTGCTCCAGCAAACCATGTCTCAGTATTTGCCAGGAGGGAAGATGGTAAAGCTCTTGTGCAAAGGAGATGGGCACCTGGGCACCATGGGACCTGCCGTAGGTGTAGCCTGTGTCAGAACTCACCACGTGCGACACTTTCACATCGTCCACGTCACTAGTGCCTTGGCTGCTTTATAAAAGGATTAGCTATGAGACGAAAGACAAATGCAAGCGCTTTCCTTTGGCAAATGTGGTTTGTGGGTACCATTTGACTCATGAGGCTCAAAGGTGGCAGCCATGGGCCAGAGGGGTTTCTTGGTCATGTCCTTGTCACTGCCGGGCAGTGTTTGGAGCAGGCATGACTGAGACGCGCAGGACGCCTCCTGTCCGGGGAGCGAGAAGCAGTGTCTGCACCAGCAGACCTTGGGGCCCCGCCGCCAGGGCTTGTGCAGCTTCATCTCGTGCCCTCTTCCACCCTGGGATGCTACCCCAGGGCTTCGAGGAAGTGGGCAGCTCCCGGCAGGCCCGAAGGAGTTCAGCCAGCCTCGTTGCCAGCTGGCTTCACTCCTCCAGTTCCTGAGACACGCTAGTGGCATTGGCAGTGAAGGTGTGCTTCGGTGCCCGCTGTCCTCCTGTGACGCTCTGGCCCGGGGACCTGCGCTGGGGGCGTCACCCCACGGCCTCATTCCCACCCCAGCGGGCGCGGCAGGGAGCCCGTTTCATTGCACAGTGCACACTTCCTTCTGTGCTGCAGACGTGAAGCATTTCCCTCAAGTCGTGGCTTAATAATTAATAATGGACTGCAATGCTTTGCTAAAAATAAAAGTAGCGTGGAAGACATGCTGAAGACCAGCTCTCCTGTCCAGATGTTTCTCTTGACCTCAGGAGTCTTTTCAAGTTTCCTTTGCACTCTAGATTGAGCCTCGGAAGAACGGGAAAGAGTGACTTCCCTTTCCTTTCCTCTTTCTCCTTCGTGACAGCCCCTTCCGCCTCACTGCCTGTTTATTTTGTCTCCGGGCGCAGCGGCGTGTGTTTTGCCGGCATGGGACTCCGGAGGCTGCTCCCTCCCCCCCGCCCCCTCCCGCTCTCTGGAAGCAGCCTGCCCCCTTCCCGGGGAGGCGCGAGTCGCCCGGGCAGCCACCGCGCTCACTGAGCCCCTCTGCCTGCAGCTGTGGACATGGCTGGAGGAGCTGCAGAAGGAGCTTCTGGATGACGTGTACGCCGAGTCCGTGGAGGCTGTGCAGGACCTCATCAAGCGCTTCGGCCAGCAGCAGCAGACCACGCTGCAGGTGACCGTGAACGTGATCAAGGAAGGGGAGGACCTGATCCAGCAGCTGAGGTGGGTGCCCGCGCCCCGTCTGCACGCAGACCCGAGCTCGGCTTCCATCGGTCTGTCTGGGCAGCGGACAGCGGCCTCCGAGTGCCGGAGAGTGCAGCTCTCTCCTTTTTCTCCCTCTCCTGCTCCTTCAGCCTTAGGGCCGTAATTTTCTTTTATCACAACATGGATTCATAGCATTCGACTTTCATTAATATTTCCTCTTAATTTCTACCTAGCAATTATTGAAACTTCTTTATAAGTAGTAACCAGAACCTCCGAGAACCCCAGCCTCTGGGCCTCGGGGACTCTCCTGTCCCGGCAGAGCGGCATGTGGGTGCAAGTCCATCCGGGCACCGGCCCTCAGGGGCAGTGCTGGGTGCCTTGTTCCCTTGGAAAGCGAACTCGGGTTCCTTTGACCCGGCAACCTTGGAGACACTCCGTGAGCTTAAGCCCCCATCCCCGGGACGGCACGCCTGGCAGCCTCGTGGCTTTGGGGGTGCTCGCTTGGGGGAGTCAGGCAGCAGGTTCTGCCTGACGGTGTGAGCGTTGGCCTTAAAGGTTGCCATCTCAGGAGCAGTGCAACTGTCACTGTACTAAACAGGTAGCAGCTGTTCCCTCTACTTAAGGAGAAAAGTGGCTAAAAATAAAACTCTGTCAAAGTAATTTTCTGTAATTACTGCATTTCTTTTGAAAGTGATTTGAGAGCATGACAAAGAAACTCCTCGGCACGTCCCGGATCTGCGGGGCTGCTCAGAGGAAGAAGGCCGTGCTGTTGCGCAGGGGCAGATGCTCCTCGTGCCCTGTGACAGCGTCCGGCTTCCTGCCGGCCGTTTCCCTCAAGACTCGCCTTGCCGGCTCCGGCGCCTGACACCGTGTGGCTTCTCGCTCCGTTCCTGTCTGTCTCGCTGAAGTCTGCTCGCTCCTGTCCTCACAGGGACTCCGCCATCTCCAGTAACAAGACCCCCCACAACAGCTCCATCAACCACATCGAGACGGTGCTGCAGCAGCTGGACGAGGCGCAGTCGCAGATGGAGGAGCTCTTCCAGGAGCGGAAGATCAAGCTGGAGCTCTTCCTGCAGCTGCGCATATTCGAGAGGGACGCCATCGACGTGAGTACCCACCAGCCTTCCTGCGGGCGGGCGCTGGGCCTGCTGCCCACCTCAGCCCAGCCCTGCCCTGCCCTACCCCTCCTCCTGTTCTGCTGCCCAGGCCAAGAGGAGGAGGAGGAGGAGAAGCAGGAGGGTGGAAGGTCCCTGCTTTGGACCTAGGTTGGCCCTGGGGACCCGGGTTCGCCCTGGGTTCTGGGGCTGGAGGACAGGGAGACAGGGCGAGCAGAGGCAGAGCGAGGGGCGCTGGCCTGCCTCCCGGTGTGTGTCACTCTGTCCTCTGCGGCTGGCCGCAGGTGGGCTGAGCGGGGATGCTGCCCTCCCACCTCCCCCCTTCCCCTCCTCCAGTCCAGCTCCCTCCTCGCTTCTCGCCACCCTCGCACTTGTTCCCGGGGCCCTGGAGCCACCTGTGGGTGGCTTTTCAGTGAGAGAAATCGCGGTTCTTTTTCTCCGCACAGAAGTGTCCTTGGGTTCTCCATCATTCATCCCTAACATGCTCTTCGTTCCTCGGTGGAGAGCAGGAAGAAGCCCCCTTTCTCTTCTCTCCACGGAAGCAGGGCTTCCTAATCACTAGCAGGAAGAGCTTTTCTCCTGGCCTGATGTGGCGCAAGCAGAAGTTAGTGAAGGGGCCGAGACTGAGCTGTGTGCGGACGCAACAGAAGGAGCCGCAGCGCCCTGAGCCTGCCCGGTCTGTCTGCTGGTGCCAGACAGCTTCATGCGGGTGGTGACACAATGGCCCAAGGTTCTCTGCCACCCTGTGCTGCTTGGTGTGTACCCAGGGCCACTGAGAGCTCCGGAGAGCACTGAGTGCCTGCGCCTTGTCTGAGGCTCAGCGCCTGGCAGTGGGTGGAGGACAGTCAGGCAGGCGGAGGCCGTGAGTGCCACCGCCAGAGAGGGCAGGGCCTCTGCCTCAGTGACGCCTGGCTGTGTGCAGTCCAGGGCCCTCTGGCAGGCTTTTCCCTGCCCACCTGTGCAGCTACTACCACTGGGGACATTCTCAGCTCCCGTGGGCAGGAAAGAGGTTAAACCTGGCCCCCGCAGCACCAGCTGCTTGCTAGGTGCCCTTGGGTCTGACCCCAGGTCAGCTGGAGGCTGCCCAGGGGCCTCTGGTGGCCGGGACCTGCCCATCCTGTAAGGACCAGGACTGTTGTCCTCTCTGACTTTAGAGGACTTGCTTTTCTGAATCCCATCTGCTTACTGAATGTTTTCAGTGAAGAAACGCAAACCACTCAGAAGCATTTGTTGAAGTTTTCTCCCAGGATATTTTAAAATGTACTTTATTTTTTAAATTGATTTTATTGGTACATTCCATATACACACATTATGCTCAAAATCAACATTGAGAATTTGTCCAGTACCTGACACAATTCTCATTTTTTTCCTATTCTCCTGCCCCCCAAATTCCCCACCCCCTCTATACATAAGTTTTGTTTCATTTTCTTTTTGATAATTTATTTTAATTCACCTGAATTAATGTTTCTTGAACAGAGAAAATTTTTTTTTTTTTTTTTGAGACAGAGTCTGGCTTTGTAGTTCAGGCTGGCTCTGAGCTCACTATGTAGCCTAGGCAAGCCTCGAACTCAGCAATCCTCCTGTCTCTGCCTCCCGAGTGCTGGGATGACAGGCGTGAGCCACCACACCCGGCACTGTGGTATATCGTATTGATGGCTGGTGGGCGTGAGTCTCCATGCCCAGCATTGTATGTGGTTACCAGGGATCGAACTCAGGACCTTGCGCTTGCGAGGCAGGTGCCGGAACCACTGAGCTAACCCTCCAGCCCAGAACAGAGAAATTTTTTTGTGCTGCTTCCACTTGCATTGAGTCAGATAAGGAAACACAGACATTTTCCCTCACACCAAAGGCACAAAATGCCAAGTGCCCTGTTAGAGCCTGAGTGCCAGACCCCGGGTGAGCATGTCCTGAGTGAGGTGATTAACCCGCATCCAGTCCTAGGCCAGCTTAGACTTGGTTAAAAACTTTACTGAGGAAATGACCCGAGGGTCCCTTTTACAGTCCTAACATGTGAGAATCAGAGGGAGCAGTCAGGGCCTGGCTGGCATCTTCTGATTTAGCAGGGAAGGTACCTCATCTACCTACCGTGGGATCTGTAGAGTGTGGAGTTACATTTATGGTAAAAAGTCTTCTGTTATCTGGTTAAGAGTTTTTTAAAAATAGCATTTTCTATTGAGTGTGATCACAGTGTGTATATACAATGTACCAATAAAGATAAAAATTTTAAAAAATAGTATCCTCCAGATTTCTATGGCTTTGTGGGGGTCCTCTTTTTAGAATACTGATATTTCATTGTACAGATATTCCAAATAAGACCTGTTCTATTGATTTTAAGGGAAAAAAGCAAACAAAATCATGAATGTAGCGTTCTGTGACAGCTTAGTTATGAAAGTAATCATAATTATGTGTGGATTTTGGGAGGGAATCAGAATGACTATGAATCCTGAGATGCAGTTCAACCTGGGTGTGGTGATCTGTAATTTCAGCAGTCCGGGAGGTTGAGGAAGGATCTCAAATTTAAGCCCAGCTGGACAATTCAGGGAGACTCCATTCCCCCAGTAAAACCCCAAAGGACTTCCATTTTCATGAGTTTCCTTATTACCACAGATATCTTGTCTTACCTTGCTGTGCTGTACTACACTGTAATGCTAACCCTTGAGCCAGGGTCTTTTCCCTGTGGCCCTTCGTTCAAGCCATCCTTGGGGTTTCTTCATACTTGGAGAGGGCTTTTAGATCCTGTGAGTTCAGAGCACTGGTCTTCATTTCCCATCGGTCGGGTGTTGTCCAGACCTGTTGTCTCATTGTCACACCTAAATGTCTTCTCCCTTATGCCAGAAGACAAGAAAGAAACCTCCCTTTATAATAGATATAAAAGTTAAATTATAATGATTTACTTTTCTTTTTAAAAATCTTTTGTTCCTCATTTGCTTCGTTTATGTCCAATTTGGCATTATTTAAATATACTAACTTAATAAACTAGTACAACTTAATTACATAGTATAGACATACTGCATGCAAACCCTAGTAATAAAAGAATGTCTGTTCCCCCGATTCAGAAGGAGCTACTTGCTCTTTGAATATCTCTTCTTTGGCTGTCATTGTGTTAAGGTATTTTTTGCTGGCTTACATTTCACTCCTAAAGACTTTCATAAGGGTCTCTTTAAAATACACTCTTTTCTTATACACCCACAGTGCACTGAACATCTCATCCACGTAGGTCCGGCACTATACAGGTTGGCTTCTGCACTTGATGGGTGGTATCTCAACCTCAAATTGGCTGCCTTCTGCCATCCTCCTCCTCTTTCCCCCATCCCATGACTTTTTGAACACCCTAATCTATTGTCAAAGAAACCAAGTCATGTGCTCTGCGTTTTCTCACGGGACTTCTCTTCAGCTGTTGCTGTTTCCCTGGTGTTTTCTGTAAGTGCCTCCCATGTGCGCACGCCCAGCAGCCCTCCTCCAGGGTGCTGAGTGCAGTCTGTGTGGGCAGTAATGTACCAGCCCTTCGGCTGTTAAATTTCCCCTCAGCCTGTCTCTCGGTGGTTCACTACATATTGATGGTTATCTGAAGCAACTATCTTGCTGGAATTTGAAAATGGATCATTTTCTAATTTTATCCTTTCTACATAATAGCTAGATTCATCATTTAAGAAATATTTCATGATGAAATGTTTAATTGCTTTTCTCTTTAAATTATCATTTTTCAGTACAAAAATTGGTTTTCCATCTCCTTACAATCAGAAGCAAAAGTCTTTCATTTACTTTTTGACTTTTTAACAGTTCTTTAAATACCACTGACAAAGAATGGATTTTTATGTATTTAGTGTATTTTATTCGATTGTGATAATATTTGAGTATCTAATTGTTCCTTTATTCTATCAAAGGAACTCCTTCAAATGTCTTTATACCCATTTATTTATTATTAATCTTTTTTAAAAGACAACTTCATCAAGACATAACCTATATACCACAAAGCTTATCCTTTTAAAAAGGTACAATTTTGGTCTTTGGGAGTGGATGCAGGGCTTTGTACCTAAGTATACATCCTACCACTGTGCTACATGCCCTGCCCTTTCTCTGTCTTTTGACACAGTGTCTTCCTTGCTAGACACAGTAAGGTGTGGCTGCTTAAGTTTATGTTTTTAAATCTGGATTTTAAATGAATGTTCTCCTCTGTCAGATCATCTCAGACCTGGAGTCTTGGAACGATGAACTTTCTCAGCAAATGAATGACTTTGACACGGAAGACCTCACAATCGCCGAACAGCGCCTTCAGCACCATGCAGACAAAGCCTTGACCATGAATAACTTGACTTTCGATGTCATTCACCAAGGGCAGGACCTCCTGCAGTATGTCAACGAAGTCCAGGCCTCCGGTAAGGAAGCTCACCCTGTGCTGCGGTTTCTTCTCCTCCAGAGCCATCCCATCATGTCACCGCATTTTCAAAATGATGGCTGCAGATTTTGTGGCCCCTAGGAGATGGCTGCTAGTGATAATGTGTTCTTTAGAAGGGAATGTTTTGTATTTTCTTTCACACAATTACATTTAACTTTATGATTAGGAAAGTTACCCTTACTAATCTCACATATTCTTTCAAGTACCACAAACTAATTTTTTAGAATGACATGTTGTATCTCTGAATGCAATGTAATTCCCAAGAAAATATTTTTACTTCCTTTTGTTTTTTCTGTTTGTGTTTTGCCAGCAGATGTCACTATAGGCTCAGAGATGTCACTGCTATATAATATAGCTGTAGGATTAGAAAATTACTTAGCAGCATCTGGCATGCTTTACTTATGTGGCATAAAATAAATGAAATGCTTCTGAAGAGTAAACTGGTTATTGAGAAGATAAACGAATAGAAGTTCACTCCTTGGCAAAGGCTGCTCCACTGTCACCAAGTTACCCGCTGTGTTAGGGACTCAGGGACAGGTTTGATTTGGGCTTTACTTTTTCACATCTGCTGTCATTCTGGGAGAAACAATAAATACGTCTCTGCCAGACCAGACCTCCTGGGTCCTGCCTGGGGGCCCTAGTTTGGCCCCCAAGGGGTCCTCTCACAAAGGCAGGCTGTGTGTCAAGCACAGTGAGAAGAAACGGTAGAAGTGCTGGTCCAGTCGTGGGGTTTCCCTCCCGTGTCCACAGGCGTGGAGCTGCTTTGCGACAGGGATGTGGATATGGCCACCCGGGTTCAGGACCTGTTGGAGTTCCTCCACGAGAAGCAGCAGGAGCTGGATTTAGCCGCAGAGCAGCACCGCAAGCACCTGGAGCAGTGTGTGCAGCTGCGCCACCTGCAGGCGGAAGTGAAACAGGTGAGCTGAGGAGCCGAGGCAGCCCGCAGGGAGGCTGCCCTCTCCTGGAAGGGCTTCCCAAGCTCCACGCAGCTGTCCTGGTAATTAGATAGTGCACACTCCAGTACTGTGTCTGCTCTATAGAGTTGGAGCCTGGGTCCCTGCCAGGGCCCAGGCCACTCTGTGGTGGAAAGCCCTCCTGCCCATTGCCACCACCCTGGAGTGAGCCCCCAGGAGGTCCCTTGTTTCTGGTGTGGGAGTCTCTTGCCTAAGCATTGTTTGAGGTTCAATCCCCATATAATTGTGTTTTGTCCAATATCATTAAAATGTCAGCTGTCTGGTCAGGATTGCAGGCCGTGTACGGCTGTGCTCTGCTTGACCTCTCAGGCCACATCACATGTATGAGGTGGCCAAAGTAGGGGAACGCAGGCGGAGTCCCTGTGGGCAAGTTCCAGGGGTTCTGTGTGCCTGGTGCCTTTCATCCCATGGGCGTGAGCTGATGGAACGGCTTGGTGCAGCCCGGGTGATCTGTGGTGCTCTGTGGAGGCACAGAGAGCAGAAGTTGTCTGGTTCAAGGGGGTGTCTGGCGCCCCTGTCCATGGGAGATGCTCACGTTAGGGCACATGCTTCGCCCTGTCAGAACTGTTCCAGAACCAAAGGGTGAGCTGGCGTGCCCCTCACGAACTGCCTTTGCTTGTAACAGACTGAAGGGGCCTTAGAAAGCTACTCGCCCACATAACTGGTCAGCGGCCACCCGGCTGCTGCTGTCCATTCAGTGGCTCCATGATTTACTAGGCCGAGATCATGGTGTGATGCGTGGCCTTTCCTTCACGGCTGCCAAGTGGTGACTGTGGCTCTATCGCCTCAGCACCTGAATGAGGAAGGAGAAAGTTGGAAGGAGACACACACTTCTGTGAGAAGAGAAGCCATTTCACGAGTTCCTGGCAGGTCGCAGCCCTGGTCTGACTGGCTAGGATGGTATCATGGCTGTCACTGACCATTGCTAGGATCTGAGAAGTGTATGGGTTTGGGAGGTTTTATTGGTGGTGTTCTTTTTGTTGTTCTGTTTTGGTTTTGTTTTTTTGTTTTGATCTTCCCAAAAGCTGTTGTTTTAAGTAAAACAATGTTGTTGTTGAGTAAATGAGAACAGGATTTGTGTAGGTAACTGGGAATCTCTGCCAGGTAATTTTCCAGAATGACTTTCCACAGTCTCTGTGGCTTCCACTCTGAGAAGTAACCTCCCCTTCCGTTTGTATGTGGACTCAAGCGTGGATTCCAGCCCACCTCACACTCAGAATATCACTGCATTTAAGTTGGAAAATGGGTTAGTGAAATAAATGAGTTCCTGAGATATAGCCTTTGCCAATTTTATATATCCATTAGGACTGGAAGAGAATGAAAAGACTGCTCTTGATTATGAGGGAATTCTGCGTGTTGGTGGAATTTCTCACGTGTGGGCCTCAGACTGTGTTGAACTGGGTTGTGGCCCCTCCACTGTCCACTACTGAGGATAATGGAGCTGTCGCTCTCGTCTCATGATCGGGCGCCCTGGAAGGCTTTCTGATGAGCTAGCAGGGATCAAGGCGATCGGCCCTTGAGACCACCTTGCAGACCTGCGTCCCCGTCCTGGTGGTCTGCCAGCAACGCCCTGGGAAGCCCCCACTTGATGGTGCTCTGTGTCTCATTGCAGGTGCTGGGCTGGATCCGCAATGGGGAGTCCATGCTAAATGCCGGCCTCATCACCGCCAGCTCGCTGCAGGAGGCCGAGCAGCTGCAGAGAGAGCACGAGCAGTTCCAGCATGCCATTGAGGTGAGCAAGCCTTTGTCCGCAGCTGGTGGCCCGCTCTAGGGGGAGCCCCTGGGGGTGGGGTGGGCAAAAGGGAGGACGCGTGTACATTTACCACGGACATGGGAGAAGGCGACGGTGCAGCAGCCACACGGCGTGAGGCTGGGGTGGCCTTGCACCAAGAGCGCGAGCAGCCAGGGCCTTTCCCTGTACGGCTGGCAGGGTGCGCTTCCTCTCATCAGGAACACGTGGCAACCAGAGAGGACAAATTGGGGCTGTGACTGAGAATTTTGCGTGATGGTCTTGTGGGCACCTCCATGCCTCACACGCAGCCTCAGCAAAGCAGGGGTCTTGGGCTCAGCACCCTGTGTGTGGACTAAGTTCATGCAGGGGCCCTGCTGCACCCGGGCCTCCGCGCTCTGCCCTCACAGCAGCATCACCTGGACCGGGCGCAGCAGGGAGCCGTGGCCTTTCACACCCCTCCCCTCAGCGAGCCCAGCACCGCCTTGGGGTTGGGGAGGCTGTGGAGGAGAGTCCTAATCAGTGATCTCCAAGCAAAGTGAGTGAAAAGAGCATTTTATAGCAGAAATTCCCACTTCCTGCTCTACTGACATACGTGTTCCAGCCAGGAAATAGTCACAGACATCACCACTGATTTTGTACCTCGTTCAATTTATTTTTAGCTATAAAATGCCAGTGAACATAATTTTTTGTGAGGCTCCACTCAGGCAGCTTTGGAGAGGTAATGTCTGGTAAGAAAATGGCAAGTGTCCACTCACTGTGTCCCAGTAACTCGTGAGACTGTATCGTGTATGTTACTATATAGGACAATTTCCGCTATTTTAGATGAAATGCAGGACTTGACCTTGTGTTTTGCAAACCTGCATCCATAGAGACTCACATGCTGCCCTGGCTCCTCTCTCATGCAGGATTTTACTCTTCCTTTGAGGGTCTCTGACCTCAGCCCCTCGTGGACCTGGTGAGCTAATGAGCAAGATCCTGACGGAGGTGCCATGTGACCTCCTTGGTTTATTGCAGTATGGCACAGACTTCGAGAGAACGCAGCCCGCACATCCTTCCTTAACTTTCCTTCAAGGTTATTTATTTAGTTATCTTTTTTTTTTAAGGTTTCTCTTTTGAAAGTCACAAGTTATTAAAGACTTTTTTACTTTTTTAAAAAACTTTTTCAACACAAATTGAAAGTGAAAACAAAAGACATCCCCTCCAGGCACTTTTTCTTCCCTTGCTCATTGGCTGCCAGCCACTGTTAGGAGGAAGAGCAGAAGGAAGAATACGCTTGGAACATTTCCTCGAGGTCTTTAGAATATTGTCTCGTAAGGGTCTTAACTGTTTCTCACACTGAGAACCCACAGCTGAGGCCTATTCTGGGAGCCTTAGTGGGCTTCATCCTTCATTAGGTAAACTGAATATAAAGCCGGTTGCTAGGCATAGAGCTGCTCTCCCGGAGCCTGGTGCAGGGCTCTGAGAGGCGCCCCAGTGAGCAGTACTGGAGCTGCTGCTCCAGGTCGTGAGGAGCATCCCGTCCCTCCTGCTAACGCCCTCGCGTTCTCCCGGTGCCTAGAAAACACACCAGAGCGCGCTGCAGGTGCAGCAGAAGGCCGAGGCCATGCTGCAGGCCAACCACTACGACATGGACATGATCCGGGACTGTGCCGAGAAGGTAGCCTCGCACTGGCAGCAGCTCATGCTCAAGATGGAAGACCGCCTCAAGCTGGTCAACGCCTCTGTGGCCTTCTACAAGACTTCAGAGCAGGTCGGGAGAGCTCTGTCGTCCCAGACACGTCCCCCACTGCCGAGCGCCCCAGCAGGGAGACACACATGCTGGCACTGAGATTGCTTCTGCCGCCCTGGGTGTCCATGTTGGGTGGAGAAGCACTGAGCAGACAGGCTGTTCCCTTCGTCTTTAAAGCCCTGACCCAAAACACGTGAGAGAGAGACAGGAACTTGCATTTCAATCTAGTTCCCACTTTGGAATGCCTCCGCTGGGCACTGGGCCCTGATGCCAGGGAAGGTCTGTGGGTGCTTCTTATGCCCTTGCTCCTTCCCCAAGCCTGACGGAAGGTGCTCTTGGTGATGCCAGGGGTGGCGTCAGGTGCTGAGGTCTCTCAACCTGGACTTTCTTCCCACACAGGTCTGCAGTGTCCTTGAGAGCCTGGAGCAGGAGTACAAGAGAGAGGAAGACTGGTGTGGCGGAGCTGACAAGCTGGGCCCCAACTCAGAGACAGACCACGTCACCCCAATGATCAGCAAGCACCTCGAGCAGAAGGAAGCATTCCTGAAGGTTTGTAGCTGGCGCTCCTGGACACCTGTGTGGCACCGAGCAGCGGGCACGGGTCCAGTGGCCTGCTGGGGGGAGGGGACAGGTGTCCTGACCAATGGTGTTCACGCCACAGGCTGCAGATGCTGCCACAGGAGTGGTCAGCGCTGCTAGGGAGGCCATGCCTTACAGTCCTGCATCCTGTGGACAGGGAGTTGGGCACTGGCACCAGCGATAAGGTTAATGAAAGACAATCTTACATCTTTCTATGTGTGCTTCGGGCTGTCTTTCTAGTTTTCATACAGAAAGAACTAGCGATCAGTGTGAATAGGTTGGTTGGGATTTATAAGAGCAGATGCTTCTGGAGCTCTTTCACAGTGCCTATATTGTCTCCGTGAACAGAAGCAAAGTTGCTGCTGGTTGAAAACAGTTGCCAAATGATTCTGGAGACGAGGGTGAAGGCTGGATGGGTGGGTGTTTGTTGGTGAATGTGGTGAAAAGCAATTCCTGTAGCTTAAAATAATCTTCCCTGGGCCGGAGATTTAGCTCAGTGGTTCCACCGCCTGCCTCGCAAGTGCAGGGTCCTGAGTTTGATCCCAGAAACCACATACAATGCTGGGCATGGTGACTCACACCTACCAGCAATCAGTACCACATACCACATTGCTGGGCATGGTGGCTCACACCTGTAATCCCAACACTCGGGAGGCAGAGGCAGGAGGATTGCTGAGTTCAAGTTTTGCCTGGGCTACATAGTGAGCTCAGGGCCAGCCTGAACTACAAAGTGAGACCCTGTCTCAAAAAAATAAATGAATGAATGAATAATCTTCCCTTACAAATGCAGCCTCTTCAGGAATCCAAGGTTGTGTCTCAGTGGATGCAGAGGCACAAAATGGTCAGAGCAACACCGGGCCGGCCAGCAGCACCTTCTCACAAGACCTCTGGAGGGGGTCGGTCGGTCAAAGTGAGAAGCACGGCTGAGAGCTTCCTTAAGATGGCCGGGTCACATGTCTAACACACGTGATCACCTATAAGCCCAAGACATGCCTTCAAACTATTACGTTTTTAAAAGTGATCAAAGTGTTTAGAAATATTTGACATGAGTGTGTCTCTGTTGCATTTTTGGATCTTAAAAAAACACATTTTTGAGATTCTCCTTCCGACCAGCAGTTAGAACTGTTAAAAATAGGAGAAGCGTTTACTTTTCCTTTATGCCTTATGAAGTTCGGTTTTTCTTATTGCCTCAGCATTCTGACCCTCAGACATATTTCCTGTTGCATTAAATAATATTTGTTTCCTTTCCAAAGGTGATGATCTGACAGAGCTAGTTGTTTAGTCTCGGAAAATAAGTTATGAGTCTTTGAAAATTCTATCTAGCAACCACTTGGGACATCTGCCACATGACTTTGGTCCTGAGCGAGGGGGAGGCCGTCACACTTCCAGTCATTCATTGGACTGTGTCAAGCCAGACTGCAGAGCCGTAGCCCCGAGTTGGCACTGCTTTTTTTTTTTTTTTTTTTTTTTTTTTTTTTTTTTTTTTTGAGACAGGGTCTCGCTTTGTAGTTCAGGCTGGCTCTGAGCTCACTATGCAGTCCAGGCAAGCCTCGAACTCGGCAATCTGCCTGTCTCTGCCTCCCGAGTGCTGGGATTACAGGTGTGAGCCACCACTCCCAGCGGCACTGCTTTTTGTATTCACTAAATGCCAGCCACTGTGAGGGTGTTTCGAGTTGGAATCATAATTTGCCTGTTTTGCTCTAGAATCCATTTAGAATAAAAAATGAATAGTATTTATTAATATAATTAAAGAAAATATTTAGGTATAATTACAAAAGAAAAGCACTTATAAGATGTAACCACCAGCTCGCCAGATGGCTGTTCAAGGAGATGCATTCTGTTAGATCCATACGGTATTATCGTCCCTGTACCGTGTACTCAGAATGTAGGTGGAAGTCGTGCTAAGAGCATTGCTCTCCGTTCTCTCCTAGGCGTGCACGCTGGCTAGGAGGAACGCAGACGTGTTCCTGAAGTACCTGCACAGGAACAGTGTGAACATGCCAGGCATGGTGACACATGTCAAAGCTCCGGAGCAGCAGGTGAAAAGTGAGTACGTGGTGGCTTCCAGGCTCCTCATCAAGCTCTGCCCTGTGAACGTCCATTCTGGGCTCACGAAGTCCTCGTCTGTGATCTCAGTTTAATCGTAACATTGGAAAGAAGTGTATGGTCTGGTAATAGAGCAGCGAAGCCAATAGTTTATTAACTCACTAGAAGACTGGGAACAAAGTGCAGCATGGAGGATATGGATCACTGTTACGGTAAATAGACATGTATATAAGAAGAGAAGTGAAAACCAGTTAGCAATGAGCAAAATATTTTTATAAATTAAGCCAAGACACCAGGTACCAATGGGAGAGTGAATCAGGAGGATGGAGTTTGAGGCCAGCAAGTCCTACACAGCCAAACTTTGTCTCAAAACTGAAGAAAGAAAAGTCATATGCTGATACTATTATAAAATGTTACAGCTTTTATAGATAGGAATAATTAATAAAAGCAAATTTCAATACATTGCATAGTTTAGTATCATTTGATTGGAAAAAATCTCAAACTATATGTAAATACATAGAAAAATGTATAAGAAAATAGATGTTAGGGTATAAATAATAATATCGATAGGGCTAAAAAGATAAACAGATGAAGTGCAAAGTAAAGAATTATCTTTACCAAAGTCACATAGCCAAAGTTGAGTTTTATAGGAAAAAATTGTGATAATTCATTAATAAATGATTCACCACACACTTAACCAAAAACAGGATTGGCAAAAACTTTCTACTTTACATTCCACTCTCCATTCATCTGCTTCATCTGTAGTTATCACAGGATACTTTCTCATGCTGGTCTAATCCTCTCATCCTGCCAGTGAAACCTAGCTTTCTGGGAAAACATGTGACTAACAAGAGAGCCATTTCTCTGTATGAACAAGTCTCTTTCCAGCAAGTTTTACTGCATTGAGAGTATGTATATGTGATATATATATATGCAGATATGTATATATACTCATAAATATATACATATATATGTATTATATGTATATATGTATACATATACGTATATATGTATTATATCTAAATATACATATATGTATATATGCACATAAATATATACATTTTTGCAGTAAGACAATTTTATAAAACATTAAAAGCTTGAAATACGTGTGCGCATGCACACACATATACACACAGTATTACCTAATTTCTTTGCCAGGACATTTATTATACATATAAATACAAGTATGTAGGGAAATATAGGTATAGCTCATACCCCATCCTGCTTCATAATCTTTACAGAGGGAGTGTATTCCCCTTTAGCACACCTCCTTTACTGCAGTAATACATTTCAGTCGTTTCTCTCTATCTGCGTGTAGAGATCTGCTCCCTTCCTTCAAGTGTCAGACAGTGTCTCTATTCCCTTCGCCTGCCCCTGGTTAAAGAGCTCACGCTCACTGCCAGTGTCTCTGTCCCCTCAGCAACACTTCAGTGTTTGTGCATCTTAGTTCAGATAGTGTTGATTTTTGCATAGGCAACCTTTGTCTCAGGGTAAATGTCTGGCCCGGGGGTACCCACAGTTTTGCCATCATTGCCAAAGTGCCCTCTGCTACCTTAGCCTGATTCTATCCCTCAGTAGTGTAGAGTCGTGCTTACCTGTTTAAACACTACATGGTCCCAGCCTTCACTAGGAAAACAGTGAAAGATGGTTTCATTGTTTGAATGAAGTTGTAGTAGCCATGTTGTAGAAGTTGTGAGCTTCAGAGCTGGGAGTGTGACTGTGGTAGAAAACCTGGGCTCAGGCTCCCACACTCGAGGAGAGACAGACAGACAGAGATAGGCAGGAGGGGGCACACCTGTGATACATCCCTTGGGAGGCTCAGCCACGAGGGTCACCATGAGTTCACAGCCCACCAGGCTACAGAGAAAAAAATTTGTGAGCCTTATGTTTTTCCACTTTGCTCATTTTTCTAACTGATCATCTACTTTCTGCTGACTGTTAATTCTTTATATTTTATATGTTTTCAATAGTTTTTCCTGACATTTTATTTGTATAATATTCTGGTGATAGTTATTATTTGATTACTACTGTGTGTGTGTGTGTGTGTGTGTGTGTGTGTGTGTGTGTGTGTGTGAGTGACAAGGTTTCACTTTATAGTTCAGGCTGGCCCTGAGCTTACTATGTAGCCCAGGCAAGCCTGGAACTCAGCAATTCTCCTGCCTCTGCTTCCCAAGTGCTGGAATTAGAAGCATGAGCCACTACACCTGGCATTGTGGGATGTGGTACTGACTCCTGGTGGGTGTGAGTCACCATACCCGGTATTGTCTGTGGTTACCGGGGATCGAACCAGAGACCTTGTGCTTGCTAGGCAGGCACTGGAACCACTGAGCTAAATCTCCGGGCCTTAGATTGCTACATTTTTAATGCAGTATTTTTATGTAGTAAGAATTTTTGCCTTTACAGTTTCATGTTTCTCTGCCTCCATAGTTCCTTCTTTCATGTCCTTCCTTCTCCTAAGAGTTCATTTTAAAAATGAAGCTTTTGTTTTCTTCTTTGAAATGCCACCTGTATTATGTAGTAAATTTCAACTTCAGAAAAATTCACTGCTCTAGATCAAAATGCCTGAATGACATTTTCGAGCCCCTGTGGACTCGCCCCAGCAGCGGGTTACCTCTGTGCGCTGCACTGGCCCGGCTAACCCAGGTGCTGCAGGCTGGCCTGACCGTGGCTGCTCTCTTCGGCATCAGTAAAAACTGTGATGAAGAGGTGAGGGAAGCGGCTGACACGCTCATTAGTGTGGCGCCACCATTCCAGTGGTTCCTCACCTACCATTCTGCCTTTCTGTGGGACTTTGCCAATGTTTGCCAACGTACTTCCCCTTTGTGCTCTCAGATATCTTGAACGAGCTCTTCCAGCGGGAGAACAGGGTGTTGCATTACTGGACCATGAGGAAGAGGCGGCTGGACCAGTGCCAGCAGTACGTGGTCTTTGAGAGAAGCGCCAAGCAGGTCAGTGCACACCTGCCCGCCTCGCGCCTTCCACGCCCCCGTCGCACTGTCAGACGGGCATCTTGAAAGCCGCTTGCTAACGTCCAGGCAGCTTCACTGCTGCTTAGGGGCCTGTTATAGAAATGAAACCCTTGGTGTTTGTGTCTCTCCACGGTGACCCTCAGCTTCCTCAGCAGTCCTTGCCTCGTACTGCCCGAGAACAGAAAATCATAGTGATTATCATTGTTAAGAGCATTGTGGAGTCTTAGTTCTGTGCTTATGTGAACACAGTGGTTTTTTTTTTTTTTTTATGTTTTGCTGTTCTTCATGTTTTTAAAATAAAGTTTTACTTTTTAGGTAAGTGAAGTTAAAATCAATTAAGAGCTGGGCTTGGTGGCGCAAGCCTGTTATCCCAACACTCGGGAGGCAGAGGCAGGAGGATTGCTGAGTTCGAGGCTTGCCTGGGCTACATGGTGAGCTCAGGGCCAGCCTGAAAAGCAAGACCCTGTCTCAAAAAAAAAAAAAAAAAAATTAAGAAATGTGACAGGCTTTCTAACAGTTAAAAGACTCTTGGCTTTTGGCCACACAGGGGTTTCAGGGCCTGCATTTGGAGTCCCCTTCTGAAGTTCCTGTGTGGCGAAATGTCTGCCATCCGTCGGGCAGGTCATCTTAGGGTAAAAGCTGTTTACTCCTGTCTTACGCACTGAGATTGCTGTCACTTCTCTTTGTCCTTCACGGTAGCTGGAGAACCTACATACAGTTCATTCGGAATCGGGGTGGAGACGCAGGACGGAGGAGCTGTGTCCCCTCCACACTGCCTGTGTGAGACCCCTTGTCCTCCATGTGCTGAGCTTCAAGTCACTCAGGTCCTCAGCGGTGGGCCACGCCTGGCCGTGACTCCAACCTGCTCTCTTCTGAATCTGCTTGGTGCGGTCTGTGCCTGGCGCAGAGTAGGCATCCAGTCAGATCTTTCTAAATTCTCCAGCGTAGTTTTTCCATAGGGAAAGAAGCAGGCTCTGTTCGCATTTGGTACGTTGGTCTGGCAGAGGGCACCCGTGCCCAGAACTGCTTAGTTTCCAGATGCCAGTAAGGGGGGCCCTGGGCTGTTGTGGACCAGCAGCTGGGTGGCCTTTCTCTGACTTGCCTGACTTTGCCCACACAGTGATCACATCCCAGCAGGGGTGTGGCAAGCAGTTACACTACATTTTCTGCACATTTGTTTAAATATTACTTAGTCACACCTCAGAATTATGGAGGCCTGCTACAGTGTCTGCCCAGAGATAATTTATTTTCTCACTTATCTCTGTTTCCTCTCTGTTGAAAGACAAGGTAAGACTCAGCCAAAGAGAAGCCAAATCATAAATGATTGTCCTGGCAGAGAAAGATAAGCTCATAGCGTTGCAGGTGACCCATCGGCCCTGCCGCCGAAGTCACAGTGCCATACCGATGACTTAAGCCCACAGTTCCCTGAGGACGGCCCTCCTGACTTGGCAGTTTTCAGTGTGGGACACTACAGTCACTAGCCCGTGCGAGTGTGGGGAGGTGACAGGTCGCCTCCCTGCCTCTGCCACTTACCGTGTGCTTTCCCTCAGGCATCGGGCCCCTCTTTCCAGGTTCTCCTGTCTGTCCCTACTCTGAATGCTGGCATTCTCCAGGCAGTTTGCATTCCCAGTTCCTCCTTCCTCTCTTTTTACTTCTCTGGGGTGTCTGCCAGCCTTGACTTCCGTTTCAGGCCTCCAGACTTCCTGGGCCGAGGCACCTCATTGGCATGTCTTTTTTTTTGAAACAGGGTCTCGCTTTGTAGTTCAGGCTGGCTCTGAGCTCACTATGTAGCCCAGGCAAGCCGCCGCAAACTCAGAAAGCCTCCTGTCTCTGCCTCCCAAGTGCTGGGATGACAGGCGTGAGCCACCACACCCCGCACTGTGGTATGCGGTATTGATTGTTGGTGGGCGTGAGTCTCCACACCCAGCATCATATGTGGTTACCGGGGATCGAACTCAGGACCTTGCGCTTGCGAGGCAGGCGCCAGAACCACTAAGCTAACCCTTTGGCCCGTCATTAGCATGTCTTTACTCAGGCTTCCCTTTCCTGTGGCCCTGCTCGTGGCACACCCTGGCACTGAGGAGGTGTGTAGTACTTGACTCCTGGCCTGCTCATGCCTTCCTGCCTTCACGCCTCAGGACCAGGGACACTGGCCTTCCAGAGGCCTCAGCTTCACCTTCCCGACCTCACCCCGGGGAGCCCCTGCTGCATCACTCACTTTCCACGACAAGTCCTTTTCCACTCAGTGGCCACATTTGCTGTCAGAAAGAAATGTGAGCCCAAGGGCCTCCTCCCTCTTCACCTCCTTCATGTTCTGCTGCAAGCAGCGCTGGGCCTGCTCACAGCTGCAGTCCCTTGAGCCCTGTTCCTTAGCCCTCTGGGCCCAGCGTAGATGCCAGCTGCCTTGACCTCCGACTGAGGTCTCCTACCACTGTCATCACTGTCTTCAGGAGTTGCTCTTCATCTCTGAACTCCTCTTGGTCCACAGGGGTCAGGTCTGTGTCCCCCGTTCCCTGGAACCTGAGGAACCTGGCTCCATCATATGTACTTGGCCTGTCTGCTGCATGAATGGAGAAATGGGGGACTCTGAGTAAACCCATGGACGTGGCCTCATCCGTACAGTGTTAGTGTCCATCCCAGGCAGGAGAGTCGCTCGCGTGTGACAGATATGCCAGCCCAAGCTGCACATCCCTGTGGCTGAGGTTCCTTCCCCTTCAGTGCTGCAGAAATGCTGACGCCACAGTGACACAGACAAAGACAGGGATGTGTCTGTTCCAAGCCACCTGGTCACCACAGGCACTGTACGGGTGACCAGCAGCAGATAGAAACATCTAGATCGACATTTTGCGTACTTCTTCCCTTTGCATGGCTTTCGCAGACAAGTGTGTATGTACATAACTCTAATGTCCTCCGGACCTTATACAGGGGAAACTTCCCTCTGTGTCGATGAGAGGATGTAACATAGAACCTCCACCCACTGCAGGCTGAGACTCGAGGCCCTTCTTTCCGGTGTCCTCATGTCTGTGATCTGGTGGAGTAGTTAGCTCATGCCTTCTGCGGGGCCTCCCAGGCTGTGTTTACGCAGGGTGTGGAGGGGTCCTCCTCAAGACGCCCCTGAGAGCAAGTGCAGGATGTGAGCCTGAATGCTCCAGGAAGAAAGGCCAGGGCTGTACGTTGGGGAGCTGGAGAGACACTCATACTGTCTTTCTGTTTGAAGCTGAAACACCCAGGAAGAAGACTCTCAAATTCTAGGGATGTCAATGTCTGGATATTTAGCCTAATAAGACTTTCGGACCATTACTCAGACTTTCTCCATATTCTTTTTTTTGAGACAGGGTCTCGCTTTGTAGTTCAGGCTGGCCCTGAGCTCACTATGTAGCCCAGGCAAGCCTCGAACTCAGCAATCCTCCTGCCTCTGCCTCCCGAGTGCTGGGATTACAGGCATGAGCCACCACGCCCGGCCCCGTGGTATGTGGTATTGATGGCTGGTGGGTGTGAGTCACCACGCCCAGCATTGTATGTGGTTACCAGGATGGAACTCAGGACCTTGCACTTGCGAGGCAGGCGCCAGAACCACTGAGCTAAATCTCCAGCCCCTTTCTCCATATTTTTCACAAAGTCTTAGTGTTGATTCCTTTGACTGTACTGTTATTATGCCTTCTTAAGGAACTCCTGAACTTTTCACTGTTGCCACAACACAACAGTGGCAAAAGTACTTTCTCCAGGGCCCAATCTCTGTAACTTTGGGATTATAATAACTCATTTCAGAGGTGTTCACTCTCCAAGGGAATATTTCCCGCTGCATGCCAGCCTTGGCTTGCGTACAGGAGACACTCAGAAATTTGTCCTTCTCTCAGTTGTGTACTCCTTCTCGCCCCAGGCTTTAGAATGGATCCATGACAACGGGGAGTTCTACCTCTCCACACACACCTCCACGGGGTCCAGCATCCAGCACACCCAGGAGCTGCTGAAAGAGCACGAGGAGTTTCAGATCACGGCGAAGGTGAGCTCTGGCTGGGGCAGCGGCTTCTGTCAGAGGCCTGCACGTCTGCCGGGCTTCCCCAGAGTGGAGCCGCAGACATCATTTAGAAACTGCGAAACCGGGAAGCAGGACATGCCAGGTGTCGCCCGCCGTGCATTCCCCCAGTGATGCACCTCCCTGTCCGCACCTTCTGTCCCTTTGGTCATTTTCTTCGTGGTCCCCTCTGTCTGCAGACTCTGTCCTTTGACCCATGTCTGTGGGAACTCCGTCGCTTCTTCTTTCTCTTCTCTGCCCTTTCATCAGCCTTCTTTTTCCCTCTTATTCTCCAGGTTATGTTGTGAGTTATGTTGCTGTTTTTTGTGGAACACCCGTTGGTGTTGCCAGCCTGTCTCTTAAGTGTTCGGGGGTGTTTTCTTCTTGTCTTAAGCTGGTAAAAAAGGTTACAGTAGCATCGTCGCTCCCCACCTCTGCTCCTGAGCAGGAGCTCTTGCTCCTTTGTGTTCAGCACAGCTTACGCAAGTGTCTCTGCTGGCAGCTGCTCCTAGTCTGTAAGACTGTATTCACTCTCACTTGTCTCTAAAAAGTCAGGGTAGAATTAAATTATTAAGTATAGAGAATCCCGTCTGTGGCACAGACAGTATATGTGAGTAAATTGGAACTTTTTAAAAAGATGCAAGTATTTTTTTATTCCCCCATCTTTTTGTTAATGAGTTTGTAACATATGCTAAGTGCATCATCCTGGGGAATTGGTACACGTCTGTAACATGTCTTGGTCCTTTGACTTCCCTACTCCTCCACTCCCTCCCACCCTCCCTAGAATTCTTTTAGGTTTTCTGTCTCAACCTTTGGTTGCTTGGTTGGTTGCTTTCAGAGTTTGAGATTATAGTCTGAAATATTTTCAGAAGTGCCTCTGGTTTTGAGAACAGACATGAGTTTTTAAAAGAAGCTGAGAATTCAGATTTAACAGTGGAAAATAAATTAATAAAGTGAGTAATACATTTTGGTCGGAAAGCAGTGTTCCTGTACAATAACAGAAATGATTATCTCCTGTGGCTCTTAACCTGGCTTTGAAAACTTCTCCAACAGGAATTTTTAAATCCCCTAGAGTGACAATGGCTACTTTGTGTTATGCTAATTTGTGCACTTTCTTGCTTGGTGTAACCATCTCTGCCTCTGCCGTCACTCAGGCTGTAAGTTCTTTCCCGTGGGCTCTGAGGTGCCGGGCTGGGTGTCGGGGCTGCTGGCCCAGAGGACGTCAGGCCAGTAGGGCAACAGGACTCTTCCCAGGTGGGGAGAACACCTGACCCTGGGGGGACCCGGGCCTCACCAAAGGAGGGTGGGACTAGGGGAAGCTCGGAGCCGTGGCCGGCTCCCAAGTCCCCAGAGCACTCAGGAGCGCTCACCTGTGCCGGGTGCACAGGTGAGGATTAAGGCTCTTCTCTGCACCAGGTAGCCCGTCTGCAGGGTTGGAACGCTTCCTGTTTTTGTGAATACTTAGATGTATAGTCGTAGATTATGGGTGTAAGAGCTATACACTGAATATCCTTGATTAGAAAGGCATTACAGACACGCCTAGTAGAGCAGCGGCCCAGAAGGACGTGAGGACTTGAGATCGCTCCTGTCACTGCTGCTCTGCCCCTCAGGCCTGGCCCGGAAGTCTGTTCATGCCTGCCCAGGCCCTAGAATAGTACATAGGAAGGAATTTCTCCATTCATCCAAAATGTTCCCCTACTCAAGTCTGAGGTGTGGTATTAGAAACTTACATGAGAGTAGGCATGATTTTATTATTGTATTTTGGTAACAAAACATGAAGTTATAAGTGATACCTGATAAAATGTAAAACTATTTCTTTTTTTAAGTATTTTTTTTATACTGAGAGGAATTTACAGATTTGGAAAAGAGCATGCCCATCCTTGTTGCTGTTTATTTCCACTGGTTCTGCCTGCCTGTCTGAATCAGAGAGACCTGCTTTGTATTGGGAAATATCTTCGGGGTTTCCATGATGGAATGAGGCTTCTCTCAGTTCTGTCTTCCTCTCGTAGTGGCTTCTAAGAAATCCCTTGTTGTTTGTGTATCATGTCCTTTAGAAAATCTTTAGCACTGGTAGGAGAGTTTCCCAATCCGATTGTTAAAATTAGTTTTATAATGTTTTTAGTGTCAGTGGACATAAAGCTATAAGGTTAGACAAAATTCTCTCACCACTGTCTGAAGTAAGCCCTACCTATTCCTCTATGACTCCTACTGTAGGAATTTCTCCAAGTATCACACAAGCACGCCCTGTATCCAGGTCCTGGCTGTTTACGCAGAAATGCTTTTGTCTTCACCCCAGACAGTCCTATGGGCTCTGCAGTAGTGAGGCCTAAGAAGGAACACGGAACAGCTCACCACGTGGTTTCTGTGCACGCTGGAGTTGAAAACGAGCTGTCTTTCAGGATCATTTAGAATTTCAAGGTCTTCTTGCCATATAGCCCATCTGGTCCTACCTAGTACCTGTCCCCAGTGCCACGTACTTTGGCTTTTTTGAAAGGCCCATAGTCACTGACTACATATCCTTCCTAGGTTTCTGTTCCCTAAGAACATGAGTAGCCCAAAGCTGTCTGGAGTGAGAAGACTTTAGAATTTGGTTTGCTTTCATCTTTCTCCATTCATTATGTCTAGCTAGGAAGCTGTTTGGTTATATCACTTATATTCTTTGTAAATTAAAATCTACTTTGAGTGTGTGCTCCAGGCCTTTTGCTTAGATCCAGCTCACCACAGATGAGCAGGGTTCTTTCTTGCATTGTTGCTGTGGTCGAAGGTTGTAAGTGGCACGCAGGCTGCTCGGTGGAGAGGTATTAACTTAGGAAACCACTCATACAGTGAATGCTGTGCAGTTCTAGGCCAGAACCTGGGTGCTGCTTTTGCCACAGTGGGGAAAGCTAACCAGGATGGGTGAAGTGAAACGTAGGTCCCCAGCAGTGTTATTTGCATGCATTTATATAAAGAATGGGAAGGAGAAATGAACATGTGTGGAAACTCGCACCGTGTGCTGGTACAGAGCATCTCTGGAGTTCCTGAGCATTGAGGCTAAGTGGCAGTAGAGGGTGGGATGAAGAGAGTTTTATTTTGTACCTTTTTTTAATCTTTAAAAATTTTAATTCTTTAATGTAGTTTTGAAATATCAATTAAAATCAAAACAAGCTGGGTTGAGTATATAGTTCAGTGGTACAGCACCTGCCTGGCAAGGGTGAGGCCCTGAGTTTGACTCCCAGTACAAAATGTTATAAAATAAGCTGAGTTAGAAAAGGTCAGTAGCCTGGCAGATATGTTGTGTATCACGCCATTCACTTCATTCACTCTGCAGACATTGTATTGGGCCCCTGCTGTGTTCCAGGAACTACTGAGTACTAGGTTCATGGACTGCATCATCTTAGATAAATAGATGGTGACATGTTAAATAGATAAAATACATGTAAAGTAGTGACAAAAAAATAAAGCCTTTGTAAAAGAAGGGCAGCAATCTTTTAATAAAGGCACCAGAGAAGTACTCTCTGAGAAGCCTTTGCCTATCAGAGTAGCATTTTTGTTGTTCAAATGAAATTTATTCATTGAAGACTTACAAGTATACCAGTTGTGCTTTCAGAAAATCTTTTTATATTTTGATCTAGTTTCATATGATTAATATCAGCCTGCTGATATGACACGCTTGTGGCTGATATATTTTTGTGATGTGCATTCTACATGTACAAAAACATACCTTTGAGTTTTTGTTTTCTGTTTTATTCCCAGCTACATTGCTTTGCTTTTAAATCCTTCTTAGTCCCCATCACTGAGCACACTAATAACTTTCTTACAGCCTTATACATAGATATAATTTAGAACGTCTTCCAGAATTGTAAGGTGACTTTAGTGACACTGGAAAACAAGCAAATACCGTTGGCCTCCCGAGGTAACATTTTCATGGAGTGTGACAAACAGTAACCTTAACAAATGAATAAATGACACCCTCTGATGGAAGGCCACATGCAGACATCCAAAGGGCAGGCCGGGCAGGTGGGCGAGGTACGGTTTTAGGTGGTCCAGGGAGGACCTTTTGGGGAAGGTGGGCCTTCATTTGATCAGAGACATGACTGAGTCCTGCAGGCAGCGAGGGGAAGAGCATTCTGGGAGGAAGCACCGGCCACGGAGCGTGAGCAGGAGCAGGTGACTGGGAACAGGACTGAGCCATGGCTGGAGCATCATCCCAACTGACTCGGCAGCGTCAAGTCAGCTCAAAACTTCCATTTCACAAACTAAGTTCATTTGGAATTTGAACTCTGACCTTCTTACTTTGGGGGATGTTTTCGAGAATGTTCCTCATCATATTCTCTAGTTATAGCTTATCTGAAAAAAGATTTGATATCAGGAAAGTATCTGACTTCTTTGAAAATGCCAGGGAATCTCAGGGGCAGCCTAGTAACAGTCCTCAGTAAAATGGATGTGACCAGAAAGTGGTGCCAAGAAATCAGATATATATCAGATCTCCAGTGTTTTATGTTTACTATTAACTTTTTGAAAAGGAAGTTATATGTAACTTGGTCAGAGTTCCTTTCTGTATACATCTAAAATGAAATAACCTTCTCCTTGAGAGAGAGAGACTTTTTAAATAGGAACAAAATCAAAACTACTTTTATAAAGACAATCTCCTGAGTAGTGAATTTTTCTTGTATCTCCCGAGAGTTAAATAGAGCAGTGTGTGTTCACTGTGAGGAGCTTCCTTGAGGATTTGTTTAGGGCAAGCAGCCTTTGCTCCACATATTTTAGGAAAACCAAAAAGTCATTTGTCTCCTAGCCCTCGAAGAACCTTCTGCTAAGTGGGTGATTGGAATTAAGTGTGTGCAAAGCAGGAAGCTGTCATTGGATGGTTACTTTGAAACAAACACATACAGGGTTCAAAGAGGGAGAGAAGCAGCACCGTAAAGAGCACGCTGAGTGAGTTTTCATTCGTTCATTCTGCAGGCTCCTTCCTGTTCAGCACCTACCAGGTGGAGGCGCTGGTGACAGCGAGTCCAGGTTCTTTCTCTGAGGTCACAGAATGGCACTCTGCATGGAAAAGCTGGAGAAGGAGCCAGTCTGGGCTCAGAGAGATGGGCTGGTTGGGCCGGAGCTGTGCTCTAAGCTTCTTTCTCCAGCCATTTCCTCTGTTAGCCCCAGAGGTCAGACAGGTGGCCATCGCTTCTGCATTTGGGTTGTTGGCAGTTGGGTTCATTTGCTTCACAATAGTTTCTGTTGTTTTTTTTTCAGCAAACCAAAGAGAGAGTGAAGCTATTGATACAGCTCGCGGATGGCTTTTGTGAAAAAGGGCATGCCCATGCAGCCGAAATAAAAAAATGTGTCACCGCAGTGGATAAGAGGTACAGAGACTTCTCCCTGCGGATGGAGAAGTACAGGACCTCTTTGGAGAAAGCCCTGGGGATTTCTTCAGATTCCAACAAATCGGTGAATTGTTTTGTATGGACTAAACAAGTTATGGTCTTCTTCCCATTGTCCTCTTCGCTGGTGGAATTAACTGGCTTCATTGACTCATTCCAGAGTAAAAGTCTTCAACTTGATATCATCCCAGCCAGTATCCCCGGGTCGGAGGTGAAGCTTCGTGACGCCGCTCATGAGCTCAATGAAGAGAAGCGGAAGTCTGCGCGCAGGAAAGAGTAAGCCAGTCTCTGAGCACCTCCCTGGAGTCACTGGAGAAGGGAAGGGAATGTGGTTTGCGCCCACTGGCTTCTGTGTGTACATTGCAGTCCGCTCTTGGGTGTGTTGAGTTTTTGCAGTTCAGACCTGGCTGTGCAGGCTGGCCCCTGGCCTGGGCTCAGCCTTGGGCTTGTCCTGTGTCTCCCTCTTCTGTGGGAAACTAAAGTGCTTAGAAGATGCCAGTCGTAAACTAGACAAGAAGTAAATAATCATTCTCTACCCAGAGGCACCTTTGTTTGCCAAGACCATTCAACAAAGCGAGGAAAGATTGGGATTGCCACATGGGGTGGGGTAGCAGTTGGGGTCCAGGGGAAGGCCAGGAAAGCTGGTGCACACTGCAGCCCCCCAAGGTTATTCCCGACAGGCCTGAGAAACCCTGACCTATTGGTACCTCAATAGGATGACTTCAGAAGTACTTTTTGGGCCGGAGGGTTAGCTCAGTGGTTCCAGCGCCTGCCTCGCAAGCGCAATGTCCTGAGTTCGATCCCCGGTAGCCACATACAATGCTGGGCGTGGAGACTCATGCCCACCAGCAATCAATACCATATACCACATAGTACAGTGCCAGGCGTGGTGGCTCACGCCTGTCATCCCAGCACTCGGGAGGCAGAGACAGGAGGATTGCTGAGTTCCAGGCTTGCCTGGACTACATAGTGAGCTCAGAGCCAGCCTGAACTACAAAGTGAGACCCTGTTTCAAAAAAAAGTACTTTTTGTTTTGAATTAGTGGCTGGATACTAAAGACTGTCCATTTTTTATTTATTCTCCAAAGCCATTACTTGAGTCCTAACGCTTTTAGAGCCTCCTCATTTGCTCATCTCCACGAAAGTGGATAGTGACATAAGTAGCCTCCTGACTGTGAATTAAGCTGCTGTATCTTCCTCTGTCTAAGGTTCATAATGGCTGAGCTGATTCAGACCGAGAAAGCTTATGTCAGAGATCTCCGGGAGTGTATGGATGTAAGTAAGTTTTTTTTTACTGTTCATTTGGATTGAGTTTAACCTTGCTCTTTTCTCCTACCCACTGGATTCTGAGTCATGTTCCTGCTCTTCTATGAAGTTCCAGGCCTGCTCTCTGCTCACTACAGAGATGACGCAGCATTCACCTACTCATTTCACTTATCACATGACAGCCTGGCCGATGCTCTCTGTGTGCAGAATTTTACAGCAGCTTCAGACAGATGTGCCTGCCAGATAGGATGGCACCTGATCCTCAGTAATATTGTGATTCATTTTTACTGTATGTTATGGAATAAGGTAATTTTTAAACATGAAGCTGGGAATAAGTTTAGGCTAAAAAAGTATAAGAAG
>PVIC010011277.1:0-41717 GCA_004025085.1 Thryonomys swinderianus
AAAAAAAAAATGATTCTTTCAGGAGATTTTATGCCATAAGACTTATGAAACAGAAAAATAACTTGAAATCCAGAGGAATGAGTGAAGTTTTAGGCGCAGTGACATATGTAGAGACACCCTCTGGAGGGTACAGCCAGCTGGTGGTAGTCCCTCAGGCATGGATGGTATGGGCTGATCCAAGTTTGTTTGTTTATTTTGAAAGAAACAAAACAGAAGGTAAAAATAAATTTTTTTCAAGCATTCTTCTGAGATAGCCTAAACTATAGATAGAAAGAGGATAAGAATATAAAAGACTTGAAATTTGGCATCTCCCCAAAGTAAGGGAATGGAAACACAACCAATTAGTTTAGAAGTCAGTATCTTTTGTATCCAGACCCTATAGTTTCCCTTTAATTGCTGTTGTGCTGCTGAGTCTGTCAATAACCTACAGGAGGTCTGGTATGTAGTCCAGTTTTTAAAACATAGATGTTGGGCAAGTTGACCTCTATGTCCCTTTTTAGATCTAGTCTGTTCATCTCGAGTACATGACTGATTTAATCTCTTATGAAGTTCATGAGGTATTGGGACAGTTGCAGGCTGGAATTGACACTGGACACTACATTTCTCTACTTCCACTTTCAGTGGCTTCACTGTCCACTAAAATGGGAATATTTACACCCACTAATTGGAAGAATATAAATCAGGGATCCATCCTTCTCCAACCCAGGGAGAGTATTTAACATTTACCAGCACACACAGAATAAGTTAATAATATCTATGTAAATTACTTATAACAGAATTGGTACATAACTTCTATATAGGGGATTGGTTTTGAAATTCATTTCATAGAAAATGATTGCTTTTAAGAATTAGCCATATTTATTCTCCCACTGAAGAATAAAGCTAAATGAAATTCTATTATGAGAGATGTTGTATGTGTTTATCCTGAATACAAAGCGTGGCCATTTAGTTTTAAACTTACTGCAGACAGCAGATAGCCCTAATACTTTACCAGTGAGTTGCATCTTCAGTCACTTTAAGGACTGTTTTGAAGGAGCTGATTATTTCAGCTTCTTTCTAATGTTCTTGGGTATTCTTTGAAGCCATATGTAGCTTAATATTTGCAAGACCAAATCCCAAAGCATGCTTTTCTTGTCTGGTACTGACACCAGACAGGGTCCAAAGTGGTCCCCCAAGTGAAGAGGGGAAGCCTGATTTATCCTACCCATGGAACAGGCTGTAGCTTTGCTGACTTCCATCACAGAAAGAATTTTCAGAACACATCAGTAGGAGACAAACAGAGATTTATTAAGCAGAATTTCTAAAGTACACACTCTTAGAATAAGAGTCTGGGGCCTCAAAAGGGAGAGAGGTGCAATATGGCCTCAAGCTGGGTATATCTATGGAGACTAAGGGGTAGAAATCTGTGGAACTTATCAGTCTACGGAGGAGGGTGATAGGAATCAGTTTACAGATGAAAGGCTGTGGCCCTTGCTACAAGAGAAGGGTAGAGCCCACTCACAGGCAACAGCCATCAATCAGTAAGGGAATACCTCATTGTGTGGGTCAAGCTGGATGGTCTACTCACAGATGAAAAGGACCCATTTGCAGGTAAAAAGGAATGGCCAAGGTTCATTTCTGTCTTTAAAGACCTTAGAAATTTTTGACTGGGTTTTGTTTCCTATAGCTGTAATTTTCATTAAAAGCAAAATTATTTAAAAAATATTTTCTTTGTCTTCTCTTTATGTTTTCTATTATATCCCAGTTTCATTTTACTTTTCTTTTTTCTTTTGCAGCACTAGGAATTAAACCTAGGGCCTGGAACATGCTAGGCAAGCTCTTTACCAGCAAGCAACATCCCCAGCGCCATATTCTAAATAAAACCTAACAAGCATGTCTCCAAAGAGATAGCACTTTCTCTGAATTCAGCAGCCTCATTTTCTCCTTTTCTAGCTCCAGTATTTACTTGGACACCCCTCAGTAAAGTCTGTTCATCATTTAATTGAGCAATGTCAGGGGATTAAGAGGGTGAATGAAGATTCTTTATCTTAAACATCCTGATCCTCAGTTCTCTCGGATTCTCTCCTATTATTTTTCTCCCTAATGATCATTTTTTCCCTTTGCCTGGCCGCTTACATTCTTTTCTTTTCAAATAGTTCTATTTATAGAAAACAAGGGCAGGACCATGGACACACGTAGTTCTAGTACCTTATGCTTTCCACTTCTTCAGTGCAAATAATGGTAACTCATGTTGTTTAATTGCATCTAAAATTATTTTATTGAAAACGTATGTAGAAGCTTAAAAGCTTGCAGGGAGAGTTGAAGATTCACGCTTAGGACACAGTTCAAGCCAGCAGATTGCTGAAGCCAGGAGCACTGTAATCTCCATAGGTAGAGTCCCAGATCTATCAAAGCCATCTGCTTCTCACCTGCTTCTGTCACTCTGCTTACAATCCCCAGATAAAAAGTGATCGGATACCAGGGCCATATGTTCACCTTTGGCTGTACCTGGGGAGGGAGAAGAAACATGTTAGCCTTTGACAGACTTTAACTTCTTCAGGGGAGGGAGTGTTCTCAGACTGACTATCTCACCTATGCTGCACGCATCTCCTAAGAAAGAAACATGAGAGAGGTGAGGTGGTTTGGGCTTGTAATGAAACAGACCAACCAATAAATAAACAAGAGAAGACCCCTTAACGATGAACAATTACCAAATGACTACTGTACATTAAATGAGTTAATGACTCAATATGTATTTGATGTATTTGTTCAAAATAAGTTAGCAAATATAAAAATTAAAATCTACTTAAAATTAATAGGACCTACATTATCTTATATTCTTATGAAAATCTTATTTAGAATTATAAGATGGGAAGAGAGAAAATGCTTCCTACAGTTCCCTGTATAGACTCCTGTTGAAACATAAAATTACTACAAAGCTTCTTGTTAATCAATCATTTCTGTGTCCAAGGTCTTATATTTAGCCATGACCATGCAGAAAACATCGACACAACTAACCAGTTTTCTGGGATCATGATCATCATCACAAGGGAGAGTTTGGCAAGCTTAATATATTTATTACTGGGATTAAGTTCCTCAAACACCTAAGATTGTAGCAGCTATTTCAGCATGCTGGGCTAACCAAGTCCTTTGGCCACTATGCGAGGGGATGTTAGGTCACACCGACTGTCATACATGAATCAGTCTCTAAATGCACTGTGCCAAACACTGAATCCAAAAGAAATTCTAATGTAGTTATAGGGCAGATTGTTTGCAGTAGTCTATATAATATAAGATCACATTGTCTACATGCAATGACAATTTGGCTGCCTCCTTTCCAGTTGGAATCCCATTCTTTTCTCTTGTGGGACTTCAGTATTATTCTGAGTGAAAGTGATGAAAACAGGCATTTCTGTCTTATTTGACACATATGGTAGGGTGGTTTTCTTATGTCACTTATGTGCTCATTTTGTTTTTTTTTTGCATTTATCAAATATTTATTGTACATCTAGTATTTTTCCAAGCACTGTGCTAGATGCTCAGGACAGAATAGGATATTTAACCAGCACCCAACTGCAGCCATATTAATATTTTACAATCAGCATCAGCATGTATTTTGATTTGCCAGAGCCTTTTCTGCACTCATTGCTAAATATTTTAAGTATTTTCCTTGGCTATGAAGGTAAATAAGGTAAATTTTTGCCCTCAAGTTGTTTCCAGTTTGGTAGAAAAGACAGACACATAAGCAAATGAAAACAATATGTTGTGTTATTCTTCAGTATCACTTTTTATTCTAGCCTGTTTCAGATTTCTCAACTTTCATTCTTTAATATTCATTGTAAGAGCTAAATTCATCTAGAAACAAAATAAAAGCAAATTAATGATCAGGACTCACTGGAACTGTTTGACCTTTTCCAAAGCAAAGTCTCTTGCTCTAATAAATTCCAGGAAATCATTTATGTTCTCAGGGTTGTGCATTCACATGTGCATAAATGTGGGGAGAGAGGGAGAGAGAGCGACACAGAGAGAGACATAGAGAGAGGGAGGGAGAGAGAGAGAGAGAGAAAGAAAAGCAAATGAGCAGCTGTTTCTCCACTTTTCCAGTTGTTTACTTAATTGATGTTTATGCAACCTGAAAAACAAATACCTACTGTGAAGCTACTACTAAATGCCAGACCTCAGTAAATACCATACAGATATGACTCCTTTAAGAAACTACACTGAATTATTAGGTCTAAGGGCAGAATATGTGTTGAGAAATCTAAGTCATAAAGGTATTATTTTGCTTGGTTTTCTGACTCCTTACATACTCAAATAATCACAACAAATTTTATCATTTAATGTAAATTATAATTAACATAAACCAAGATCTTTTTTGTTTCATTTTTTTGAGACAGTGTCTCACTTTGTAGTTCAGGATGGCCCTGAGCTCACTGTGCAGTCCAGGCAAGCCTCAAACTCATGATGATACTCCTGCCTCTGCCTCCTGAGTGCTGGGATTACAGGCGTGAGCCCCTACGACTGGCACTGTGGTATGTGGTACTGGGGATTGAACTCTGGACCTTGTGCTTGTCACGCAGATACTGAAAGCACTGAGTTAAATGTCCAGCCCCGAGATCCTTGTTTTCTTCTGGATTTAATTTTACTGACACTCCCACCACTTTGAATTTCGTTGGAAGGGTAGGGTAAGTGCTATTGAAATGAAAATTAATAAACTAAGAGTTAAGATTCTTTCAGACAGTAAGGACTGAACACCAAAATAGAGTTGGGAGTCTGCTGAGTCACCACCCTCCAGGGATCTGATGAAAACATCTGCCTGGAACCTCCCCCAAACATGATCTGTGGGCCCTGGCTCAGAGTCACAAGGACCTGTGCGGCCCTCTGTGAACACAGCTTAGATTGGATCCTGTATACTGTGTTTTGTCCTGTATGGTAGAGACTGCATCACTCACACAATTCACTGACCTCCCTTCTGAATCCTTTTAAAACCACTAGACAAAGTCTCCGCTGGACACAGAGTTCCCCATCACATCTGCTGGGAGTTCTACTTCTTTGCCTTTGTATCTTTTACTTCTTTGCCTTTGTATCTTTTACTTCTTTGCAATTACATTTTTAAGTGAATTTACTTACATCCTACCTCTTCAATCCCCAGTTTCTGTCTGCGGCATGTGACCCTCAACATTCCCATATCACTATCACATGCAAACCGGTATGTTTAAATATGATCTTAATTAACAAAGGGGTGAAGGAAGTGGGGTTGACATGACCGCATCTTTGACCTAGTTGGTTAGAGCAGTACGGTTCTTCAGCTTTCAGCTTGTTACCTTTCACTTCTCACCACAACTTTCCACCAGCACATGAGACTTTCTTGTGTTCTACCATTTAATTACTTCCCTGCTTCCCTTACAAGCAAGTAGAGGCCCTGAGGTAACCTATGTGATGGCCATTTTTAAACGAGCTGCCTGTACAGGGAGCAGGCACATTGGTGAGCAGAAGGAAGCTAATTAGCAGTCTCAGTGGCCGCATGACCAGGTAAAATCCTGAGTGTGATGTCTGAAAAGGAATTTGAGAAATGTACTTGGCCTGTGTCGTGCGCTCATGAAAAGTCACTCAGGGAACACTCTCTAGCTAAGTCATTTAAAGAAGAAACCGTTCCTTTTTCCGAGCAAGTCATTGCTTGCAGGTAATGAAATGCTTGCAAATCAGTTCCAGGTTAATATGTTCAGTTTCAAATCCCAGTGAAAGCTAATTGCCTTAGGATGCTTCTTCTGCTTCACACCTCAGGCTGGGAAGTGATATACAAATCTTCACCCTAACAAATGAAGATAATTGGTGAATCTCTGTGTGTTATGAGATTCCTTTGCATGCTGTGAAAAAACGAGCACTACTGAAAACACTCACTGTGAGTGTTTCATATTAACCCCACTTTCTCTTTTAATATAAGCAACTGATACATAGTCATGTGAAAAAATAATAGGAATATTATTGTTTTAAGTCCAAATGTATCAAATTAGGCATAATCAAAAAGCCTTTAAGATCTTATAAAAAGTACTTCTATAACTATTACAGAAATTTTCTTTTTTGTCTGTTTCTTGTACAAATATAACTTCATAAGTATTTTTTATGTTAAGGTGACTTTTATTTCAACCATAAATGACAGACACACCATTATTTAAACAAACCTTTAAAAATCCTGAAATAATTTAAAACAGCAGACACAGAACAAATCAAAATACTTAACTGTAGTAACTTAAGTGAGAAAATTCAAACATTTCAACAGTAACAATAAATTATGAGCAAGCCTCCATCACCAAATATCTTCCTAACTAAAAGCTATTATCTTTCCTCATAATTCTATCATGATAGAATTATATCATAATTCTATCTTATCTGGTGACTCCCAGATTTTCATGATAAAAATACTGAAGAAAATTCTTTCAAAAAACTAGTTTTACTACCAGCTTCAATGTATTTTACATAGAACAAAGTAGCAGTTGTGCTATTTTTTGATGGCTAGCCATACCCTAAGAAAGGACTTTAAGCCAACTTTTAAAAAATGATCAGTGTGGGGCCGGAGATTTAATTCAGTGGTTCCGACGCCTGCCTTGCAAGCGCAATGGTCCTGAGCTTGATCCCTGGTAACCATATACAATGCTGGGCGTGGTGACTCACACCCACTAGCAATCAATACCACATACCACGGTGCCAGGAGTGGTGGCTCGCGCCTGTAATCCCAGCACTCGGGAGGCAGAGACAGGAGGATTGCTGAGTTTGAGGCTTGCTTGGGCTACATAGTGAGCACAGGGCCAGCCTGAACTACAAAGCCAGACCCTGTCTCAAAAAAAAAAAAAAAAAAAAAAAAAAATCAATGTTGGTTACAAATTCTATTTGGGAGCAGAAAAAAAAGAACTTGCTCCATGTCAATTAGAATATCAAAGCACTTCAGTAACAAATTGCTTCACAATCAAATTGCTTTCACCAGTTTCATGTAACAGTAATATACTGCAGGGTGCATTGCACTGTGACCTGGTTAAGTACTAACCATACAGTTTTGTTACAGGATTAAGACAAGTATCTATTGAAAATCAGTTTGTTAACTCTTAGCTCCTTGTTGATATGAATCAGGGAGCAGTCTCCTTGATGAATTTTAAGAGTTTGTGTATCTTGTATGAGCAGTGTTTTATTTGTTAACTAGTCATTATTCTTGTATCTTGGAGAAAATTTTCTGGCACCTTTTATGAAGAAAACTGGCTTCTGCTCCCAAAGACATCTGATTACATTAAGGACATGGATTTTTTTCAATTCTCTTCATTCCTTAAATTGAAAGCATGCTTTACCTCCTTTGCTTTAACCTGCTTTCCCCAGTTATGATTTCCCTTTCAACATTTTTTTCCCATTTCACAATACCTATCATACATTTTGGCCCTTATTCACACCTTCAGTTTTTCACAGTAGAGAAACAATATGATATTTGCACATCTATGTCCTATTTATTTCACTTATGAGCATGGCCTCAAGTTGCATTCACTTAGTTATAAATATCTCTAGTCTATCATTCTTTTGGGCTGAATAATATTCTATTTTATATTTTTTAAAACACACCTTTTTGTCCAGTCTCTGGGTGGAAGGGAGGTTAAAAAAAAACAATCAAGATATATTATGTACAGGAACAAATTGCCAATGAGGAATGTAATTATAATGTATTCCTAAAGTGTACCAATAAATTCAATTTATTTAAAAAACTGAAATTGTACTGATTACCTGACCTCTCCTTTACCCTCACATGAATGTTGTCTTTTAGCAGAAGTTGGTTCTCTCTCTCCGATTTTAGTAAATTTCAAGTTAAGTTCTATGTATATCATAATATCTATCATATTTCTAGTGTGTATGCTCCAGGCAAGATGCTGTATATGTATTGTGTTAACACTTCTTGGGTCCTCAAGGTGTTTGCATTGCTTTTACAGGCTAGACAAGGATATTGAGAGAGATCAACACCCTGCTCAAGGCCTCTGAGCTAGTAAATTCCTGAATCAGATTTTGAATGAAAGTGATCTGTATTTGTTTTTACTGTAAAAGACACATATAAAAACCAAATAACACCAAGAGGCTGGCACACTACCTTGCTGAGGGACTACTCCCCCTTCTTTATGCCCCCTTAGTTTTTTCTACAAGTTATTTATTTAACCCCACATTTCTAATATACTTTGTGGTGTTTCCTTATATGTCAATGTGGCTGAGCTAAGGATTGTTTGGAGAGCTGGAAAGACTATTTCAAGGTGCATCTGTGAGGCTGTTTCCAGGAGAGAGAGGCACTGGAATCAGCCAACAGAATGAAAGGATCCGTGCAGCAGTGTGAGTGGGAACCATCCAATCGCCTGAGGGCCTGAGCACAGTAGGAGGGGGGAGGAAGACGAAATTGAACTGTGTGTCTGTCTTTTCTTGTCCCTGAATGTCGGCATTCCTGGTTCTCAGATCATTAGTCTAGGCAGCTACATCAGATAGAAATGAATATGCAGTCGGAGAGGGATTGGGCCCTCAAGGAAGACAGCAAAACAGAAAGACATCAGAACTGTGGTTGGAGGTGACTCTAATGAGAGCCCGGTCACAAGATGGAGACACTGCAGCCAGGCCCCCAAGCCTCCTCAGAGATAAGCAGTAACTTGAGAGTATGCTGCAATTAGCAGTACCTGGTCTAGTAGACCCAGATGGGCAGGAGACACATAGGTAGGTGAGCAACATCTGGAGCCATCCTTTCCCAGGCATGCTCTGTTATTTCCATGGACTCTTGACATGTGACCTGTTTCTCTACTGGATCAATACTAGTTAAGTGACTACTTATAACCCTGTAGGCTTATTGTAGTCTTACCCACATTGTACCCATACTGTGACATTGTTGTATGAATTACTCCCGATAAAGATCCTTGGTGTTCACTCACTTGGGACCCCTCCTGGAAATCTGAGAGTTTTCTTTTTCTTCTTATTTCCAATAAAACTCTCTTAATTTCCTCCTTTGTTCTGCAACTTCATTCCTCCATGTTGTGAGAACACGCATGTGGCACATCTGACATCTAACAGTTAGGGAGTTATTTTCTTCATAACATTCGGACCAGGACACACACCTGCCTGCTTGTCCTCCAGCCTTCAGTCTTGGCCTGGAACTGCCCACATCACTGGCTGTCCTGGTCTCCAGCTTGTAGACAGGGGTGTCTCAGCCTGTGTGATGATATAATACGAGCCAGTCCCTTAATAATAAGTGTTCTTCTGTGTGTCTCGTTTCTTCTGGAGAAGACCCTTTTAAAATGACCCTCTCTTCTGGATAAGCCCAGTTTGCAATGTAATATCACTATTTCTTTGTTGTTTTAATTTAAAATTAATGAAAAATAACACAAGGAAACATAAATTTACATCTTTTACCAAAAAGATTCAAATATTTCTAAAGTTCATTTATTGGAAAGAATCTCTTTATTTCTCCAAAATCCTACTCCACAGAAGATTTTTAGCTTTTCTTAAAACAAACCTTTAACTTTTACACTGAAAATTTTTAAATGTAAGCAAATATGGGGAAAACAGCACATCAAACTTCCTACTAATCTCTGATGGCATCCTTCCTTCACATGTGATAAGAAAGAAGGTCCATGTTCACCTGTTCATCTTCCCTCATACTTGAAATCAGGATTTCTTGAAAGAACTCTCTTTTTACTGGAAAATAGTATTTAGACACTAAACAGTGATTTTCTTTTACATAGATGGGGATTTTGCTCTCATCTTCTTTCTTTTTCATTATAAGGTAAATTGTCATTTTGGGCTATATCAATATTCACTGATTACATTATGATGATTAGGAACATGCTTCACATGTTTCATTTTGATTCTGTGTAACTTCTCTCATCCCATGAATTATTTATTGTTCTTAAAGTTTTCCTTAGTTTTCTATATAGCTCAGTCTATATACTTATTACCCCCATGATTTGTATTCCCATTTTTGGGGGGGGCAGAGTCTTGCTTTGCAGTTCAGGTTGGCCCTGTGCTCACTATGTAGCCCAGGCAAGCCTCGAACTCAACAATCCTCCTGCCTCTGCCTCCCGAGTGCTGGGATTACAGGCATAAACCACCATGCCCAGCTTGATTTGTTCTTCTTGTGCAGCACTAAGGATGAAGCCAGCGCCTTTGCACAGAGCTATGTGCTCAGCCCTCTTTACTCATTGACTTACAGATAGGTGTACCGCTGGGGCAAGAGGGTAGGTTTGAGTCTGGACAGCTTTGAGGCCAGCAAGGTCCTTGTAAGGAAACCTTGCCTCAAAAACAAAGAAATAAAATAATAAGAGCATACTTAAGGAGTGTATTTTTTTTTTTTTTTTGAGACAGGGTCTCGCCTTGTAGTTCAGGCTGGCCCTGAGCTCACTATGTAGCCCAGGCAAGCCTGGAACTCAGCAATCCTCCTGCCTCTGCCTCCCAAGTGCTGGGATTACAGGCATGAGCTGCCAGCCTGGCATCGTGGTAGGTGGTCCAGATTGCTGGTGGGCGTGAGTCACCACACCCAACATTGTATGTGATTACCGGGATTGAACTCAAGACCTTGCGCTTGTGAGGCAGGTGCTGGAACCACTAAGCTAAATCTCCAGCCCAAGTGCATGTGTTTTTTAAAAACAGAATTTGTATTTGATTCTCTGTGCAAATCTACATTTAAATAGAGTAGTTTCTGTAGGTACACAAAAGCAATCTGTCTCACAGCAAGCAGACAAGCCAGATCACTGGGAATGTTAGTGATTGTTTAAAACATATCAAGCATTTGTGAGTTGGACAAAGAAGTTTTCTGCAGCTTAACATAGCTGTTCACTTGTCTGAGAAAGGATATACTATCTAGGAAAGGCATGTTATTGTTTTAGCAAGTTGTCATTCAAAAAGAACATGGCAAAGTCATGACCCATCACAATTTCTCCTTTGATGAGAATGTTGTTCATGAACCACACCAGACACTCATGAATTTCCTGCTTGATCACACAGGTGCGAGGAAACCCTGCAGTGAATCAGGGTATATTTTCAGTGATAGGCTTTAATCTGGAGCTCTGTGACATGATACTGCCTTCGAGCTCTCTGAAATTTTACCAACAAGCCCACAGCAAAGGTGAGGTTGTAGTTATGAGAATTAAAAAATGCTTATCAGTGTGTAGGTGTAGATAATAGAATATATCCCATGCTATTCTGATTTTTCTACCTCTTAAATTTCTATTACTTTTATCTTCTGGGTTGACTGGATCTTATTTACTCAAATAACTTTTCTTGCACCCACAAACTACTAGATAGTACAGATATAACTATATTTGAAGTGCAAGTTAGTTTTAAAACTTACAATGAAATTTAGTTAAATGAACCATTCTGTTTTAAAGATAATATTCCTAATGTTATTATTCAATGTTTTGTGGCTACTCTGGACTTTTTTTTAGTTTTGCCTTCCAAAATATAAATCCTCATTCCCAGATAACTTCTTACTCTAGCAAAGCAGTTATTTATACTACTCTTCCCATTACATAACAAACTTTCCTAGTACAGATCAGACTTTTTTTTTTATTGTTGTTCAGGCCTATCTTTCCCTTATTAGTACTTGTTTTAAAAAAATGAAATTCTATTTCCTGGATAGCAAAACCCTAGTTGACAGTTTCCCATTTTGCTTACCATAAAGGTTTCATTTCTTTTTTGATACATTTTTCTTAACTTTGAAGATTTTGACTGCCTAAACAAAATTAGTGCTCCCTACATTCACCACAACTAGGTTATTTGCCATTTTATGGGAAGATTACCCATTAGAAATGAGCATTAGGTGATTGTGTGTGTGCGTGTGTGTGTGTGTGTGTGTGTGCGTGTGTGTTGATTGTGGGTACATAGCCAGGGAGCTCCTTGACCTCTTGGTCTCGAGTGTGGTATCCAGAAATGAGAGCTTGTTTCTGAGCAGAGTAGCACTGTTCCCAATTCCTCTGCTTCTGTGTTCTTTGAGTAAGCACCAGAGAAATCTGAGCTTGGGGTCCACCTAGCTTATTTGTCTATAAAATAAAGACAATATACTTCCCTTACCATAAGAGCAGAGTGGAGACCGGATAAGCCGTGCATTAAAAACTCATTCCTGCTGTCTTGAACTGCTGGTGGTACATGCATGACTGCCCCATCAGAAAGCTGTACTTCTGGTGATACAAGTGGATGTATCTGCTTTTATTCAGTTTTTTTTTACTAATAAAATTAAAGCTGAGCCACCTGGAGGTGAGATATACAACTTATGGGCCCAATATGAATGTGTGAAAATGTCTAATACAAATATGAGAAGACTGATAAATCCCCAATTCTTAGTTAAAGACTTTATATGGTTTTTATAAGCTATTTTTACTGAGCATAGAGCAATACTAGGAAATGACTCCTCATTGTTCAAGCTGAGATTAAATTTTGTAGACAGAGTTAGTTTCTGACCGACCAACTCAAAGCAATCCTGATCTTGATGTAGTCTTTTGCTTGTTTTACACATTTATTTAAGTATTTCTTTCCATAGCAAGCTTACTGAGTGCTAGAAGTGTTTTATATTTGAGTCACTAAACCTCAGCAGGTCTTTTACATATGTCTTTAGTTCATGATATATATATTCAAAAAGCATTTGTTGAATGGATGCTTACATAGGTAGGTCACGTTTCAACATGAGGAAAGCAAGTGCTAGAAAGTCAATCACTGATTTATTACTAGTTACACTGTCATCTATGTGTGGAGATATCACTTGGGAGGCAGAGGCTCAATTCATCCTTTTGAAATAAACCAAATAGCAAAAAAACGCACTGAGTCTGCAGTTGAAGGTAATCGTAAGCAAGGAGAATATGTTCTGCAAGCAATTTGTCAATGACCCCTCCCCCAGGCTGAGGCAAAATACAGTGGTCAGAGGATGTGAAGATTGTTTTGCCCAGAAGTCAGCATTCATGTGTTTCTCTGTGTGTCTTGGGTACCTTCCCTGGACATTTGCTTCAGATGTTAGATGACTTACTTCATCTAACAGCCTTTGCCTTCTGTTCCTTTCACCCATCAAATCTTGTAGCCCTGTCTTGAAAAGCCTTATTCAATATATAGGGTTTTCAGCAGTGATAGACACTTATTTCTCTCTGATTTCTCATGAAACTAGAATAGTAAAAGAAATTAAATTGCATTTTGATAGTACTATGACCTCTTTGCTCTTGGTCTTGTGAGCAATGGACTCACAAACGTCATAAGGGAGAAAAATAGTGAAAAATTCAAGAATGGGCCAGTAGCCACTTAAACATCGAAAACAAAGCTGGAGGGTGTTGCTCAGTGATAGTCCCCTTGCCTAGTATGGCTCAGGCTTTGTGTTCAAGCCCCAGCTCTGTACAACAAACTAAACCAAATAAAAAATTCAATAGGAGCATTCTGGGCCCATGTCCTTTGGAGCTGAAATCCCACTTGTCTAACTGTTCTCTTAACTCACTGTCTGAGATATGTGAAGCACATGAATCATTATTAAGCTCCAGTAGCCCATGGTAACTCTTTGGAATTCCCAAGGAGATGGGGATTTCTACCTATCCTTGGAGTAGCCAACCACAGCTAGTGATAGGCTTATTGTGTTAGATGAACAGCTTTAGCCTTTCTCGCTGGCTTGACTGAGGAACTGGGTATATATCAAAGTGTTAACAATTTTTTTCATTTGTTTCCTAATAGTTTATATACCAAATTCTAACTGCACAGCTTGTGTATCAAATGCTTTTGTAAGTACCTAACATGTGCTTTCCATTTTCTCTTTTAAAAACCCAGAACGTATTCATAGAAGACCACAATTTAGGTAATTTTACCAAAGAGCATTCAGGTTATAGGAAGAGGAACAGGAAATATGACCTTGCTAGTTTGACATCTAGTCTGAGAGTTTGGTCCCTGAACTATTCTTTTTGGAAGAGCTGTAAAAGCACAAAAGTTACCAGTAGACCCCAAACATAGTAAGAACTGTCCTGGTGGAATGTGAAAGCATAGGATCCTGAAATTCTCCTTCCTCTTGCCATAGATGAGCCACTTGATAAACACAGATGGTAAACACGCAGTTCAAAGGTTATCAGAAATAATCTCTGAGAGTTTAGGTCTCTACAAGAAATGGCAGATTGCGCCTGGTGTTGCAACCCTATAATCCCTACTAGGGAGGGTTGAGGCCAGACAACCATAACTTTAAACTCAGGATCGGCATCTTACCAGGGCCTGTTTCAAAACAAAAAAATAATAAAGGTCTGTAAATATAGTTCGGTGATGTCTTGTTTCTATCCTCACTGCAGAAAAGAAGACATTTTATTAATCCCTGTTGTAAAGGTGAAGAGCTGCACTTTCTTAATTCCCTTGGAATAGCATTTTTCTAAGTGGTTTGTCTCATATGTTACCATTAGGTGGCGCATCAGTTATGCAAACACCCCATATAACTTCTTTGGTGCGGTTACCCTAAAACAAGATAATAATTCAGCAGAGAAAGATAAATGTGCAATTTGAACCCAATTAAAATAATAACACCGCTCACAGTGTCTTGTTGACTGATGGGGCCTGCCTTTTTAGTTCTTCTTTTTTTCCTTTCAAGCTAAGCTTTGATAACTACCTCATCTGATTTAACGAAAAATTCAGTAATAGTCAGAAGCTGGCTGAGTTTTCTTTTCTCAGAAAGCCATATCTTGCAGTCCGTGTTGGTATTTTTAAAGGACACTGAAGGACAAATTCCAATAATCCAAACAGCTGCTTCCTCTGTAACGTATGTTATCCAGAATCAATTAGAATCTACAAATATAGTAGTTATTCCTTCCTAGAGTCTGCAATTCGTTTGTAATAAAAATGCTGATAAATGGTCAGTTACCACTTCCTAGCAGTCAGTCAATCAAATTATATCATAGAACCCTCAAGTTTAGGGTGGTATTTCAAAGAATTGAGCAATAAGATTCCCTGCAAATCCCTTGAGAATGCATCTTAAAATCATAGGAATGCCCATGTTTTTTTGAATTTTGACTTTTTCTTCTACCAGATGAAACAGTAGAACAACAAGATCCTTGGGAGGCACCTCTGTGCCATCTAAAGGAAACTCTGTGGGCATTGTACCCACAGACTTCCATATGTACAGACACATCTTCCTATTGGCTTAAAAGTAGTTATATTCTGTTATCAGAAGTAAGAACGCCTGGAAATGGTATTGTATTTTCTGAAGGAGTAAGAAAAACTAAACTGTATTTGTATAGAGGGAGTGACAGTAATCAGAATAAATATTGTGTAGAGAGTACTATCACACATGGCATTTTTCACAAGTGATAGGCATTATTTATAAGGCAAAAGACAGTGATAAAATTGAGGCACTAATGTGTACTTCTAGGTTAATTTATTGCTTTTCATCATATGAAGTTATCTGGTTTTCCCCTCAGGTAAATATAACTCTTAGGTATTAAACTCTAGAAAAATATCCAATTATCATTTTTATTTTGGGCCAGGTACAAATGAAAAGTTTCTAGGTTAAAAGTAAAATTGTAAACTGGGTGTGGTGGTCTACATCCGTAATCCCAGAATTTGAGAGGCTAAGGCAGGAGGATCACCATGAGTTTCAGGCCAGCCTGGACGACACAATGAGTTCAAGGTCAGCTTGAACTATAGAGCGAGATCTTGTCTCAAAAAACAAACAAACATAAAGCAAAATTGTACATGAACACCAGTAAGAATCACATGGATAAAATTACTAGAGTAAACAAAGGTGGTCCTGTTATGCTTATTTCAGGTGGCCCTGAAATGCTAATTTCTCTGTTTAGGTGGAAGTCGTGTACAGAACACCCCCCTCTTGGGTGGGATTTGTAGCTGTGAGGGTCCAGGATACTTGGTGTGCTCACTTTTCCCCTTATGCTACCAGTTCTCAATCCCTAGTTTGTTTCCTTTGTTCTTAACTGGTTCCTGCTGTTTTTAGAGAAGAGAGCTGAGATGAACAAACTGAACTGAGCTTAAAGGGGACGGCACACAGCAGAGGTGAGAAAGCCCCACTTGGGAAGAATGCTGCTTTCTCTTGAGGGATATTGAAGTGCAGGACCCTCTTTAAACATGCACAGTCTTTCTTTGGTAAACTTCCAAACCAGACTTGATAGTTTGCACTCTGTTGAGTTGTGTTGACATTTGTGCATTCGTTTGCTATTTTATTGGATGGTGGCCATTTACCTTACTGATGAGCAAGTATCTGTCAAAACAAGCAAGCCCTCGGTGGGGATGTCGGGCTTCTTTTGTCAATGCAATATGTGACTAGACAATATAGACTTAAGGTGGGTTGTAGAGTTTAGTAAAAGAAAATCCAAAAGCCATTTGTTCTTCTTGGCTCTGAATCTTCTCATGTTCATAGCCACCTCATTTTGTATTCAGTTTCTCTATGGGTCCAATGACTAAATATCATCTAATATCATCTCAAAACATTCATAAATGGGCATTCAAGAAACGCCCCAGGCTCATTTGTGCTGGATTTTGTGAAGATGAGTACGGAAAATGTAATATCCAGTGGAATAGTTTTAGGATGCATTTATGGACACATAGATGATTATTCATCTCTGAAAAGTTTCATTCTGAGGAAGGAATTAATCCTTAACTGAACATATGAAACATTTGATATCATTGGTCACCTTAAAACAAAATACATTTCTACAGATATGATCAACAAATAAAGTTTATATAAGTTTTCAGAGTTGGGAATAGTTCAGTGATAGGTAGCTGTCTGTGCACTGTGGATTGATGACAAGGGAAAAAGAGGCTGTTTAGACATTCATTAGAATCACTTGTGTAGGTTAAACCTTCAAAAGAGTAAATTTCAAGAGCCTATGACTGTCACTCATTATAACCTGGCTGGATCAGAAGTGTTTCCAATAATGAGAAAAAAATACATACTGGGTTCTGTGATGTGACCACAAATGGCAGCCTTGTAGGATCACAGGTCACTATCACTCTCTCAGCCTCCAAAGTGTGGATGAGTGATTTCTTTAAGGCTGAGCCATAAGCCAGGTGATAGCCCCACAACTAATAAAAGTAACAGTGGTTTTCAAAATTACTCATATTAAAATGTAGTATTAGTAAGACAGCAAAACAGTGGCTCGTTAGTCAAGGAAAGTTGCAAGGAGAATAATGGTCAGCAGAGGCTGGGGACAGTAGCAAGAGGGTGAGATAAAGACAGATTGGTTGATCAGCGGCTGCTAAGTTACAGTCGGATAGCAACAAGAAGTTCTGGGGGGCTACCGTTCAGTAGTGTGACTGGAAATAAAAGGAGTGTACTGTGCTGTGCATTTCATTCAAAAAGCATTTTGAATGTTTTTATCATAAAAGAATGATAAATATTTGATAGTTGTTTGACCTGATTTAAAATTATATTAAAACATTACACAATACCCACATATAAGTACAATTTTTATTCCTTTATGTATTAGTAAATTTAACTTAGATGAAAAAGAAAGATTTTAAAGTTATACCTAAATTTGAAACAAAGAAAAAATGCTTAGGTGCCTAAAGTAAAGAAACATCTCAAATTTATATGTTGTATTGCTTTTCATTAAAATTATGATCACATTTAATAAGAGCCATGGACATTAGGGAAGATAAAACCTTTCCTTTTTTCCATGATGATACACACATTACCATTCTTCATCTATGAAGTGAATATGTCTCTGATCTTGTTAGGATTATAATGATTTAGTTTCATTTCCCCATGTTTCCCCTATAAATGATTTACTTCTAAAAAGTTCTTCTTCTGTTTAATTGTTAACTGTTCACATTGCTGGTTGGAGTGCTCTAAACATTCTCTCTGTAGTCTTCTCTTTAAAGTTTATGTCTTTCCGTGAATAAATATTTTTAGTGAAGGTTTATGTAACATACTTTGTCAATATTTTTATGAAAAATGCATTTATTTTGCTGATGGTCTTACAGGACATTTAGCTGGTTATAAAACTCCAAGTAGTTGGGTTTTTTTTTTTTTAACCACATTGAAGACATTTTGGTTGTCTTCTGGTATCTTTATTTATCAAAAATAGATCTGTGATTAGTCTAATCATTGTCAATGTCTTTTAGTTATTTGGGATATTTTAAGATTGTGCCTGTTTTTGATCATTTCAGCTTCATTATTATATGTACATACATGAATTTAATTTTCTTTTCACTGCAGAAATGCAAAGTGCCTTTTTGATTTTCAGCTAGGTAGCTGTGAGAACCATGAGAAAATATATCCAGTCCTAATTTGCTGTTATTTCTACTGAGTTCTTTCCAAGATGCTGCTAATATTTCTTTATACTTATTTTTCATCATGAGTATTTCCCTATGATTGTAGTTGGCAGAAATTCACCTTAAGCAATAACTGGCACTGTAATTTTCATTTTGAAAAGAAATAATTATGTCCATGTTACCAATAAATATGCAGACAATCCTCTTTGTTTTTATGATGATCTGTAATTTACCTCAGAAATTAAATTCCTTTTTATCTAACTAGCTATGTGATTAAAAAAGTCATGGTATTTAATTCTAAATTATTGTTAAAAGAAAATACCATATAATTAAGTTAAATGAAAATGACAAAAGAAGCTATGTTTCTAGTTACTTTGAAATATTTATCTTGATTATCATCATATTTGATTTACTGCCTCTATGAAACAAGGTTTTTTCTGAGAAATCAGATGCAGATATTTTAATACAAATTGTTGAGGTGGACTTTGCAAAGACAAAATAGCTTCATTTATACAGAATTCACCCAGCAAATAAAATTTCCTAAGAAAGCCAATAGATATGAATTGAGTGGACCAAAAATGTTCCTGAGAAGCCTCAGTAGTTATAAATCATGAGCACTTGTGGAAAGGGAAACCCAGTGAATATTCAGAGTCTGCTATGTTTCCTTTCTATTTTACTTCAGTGTTGTGATTTTATAAAGAGAAATTTTATTTATTTATTTATTTTGTGTTTTGCTTTTGTTTTTGTTTTTGTTTTTGAGATGGGGGTCTCATTTTGTAGTTCAGGCTGGCTCTAAACTCACTATGTAGCCCCGGCAAGTCTCTAATTCATAGCAATCCTCCTGCTTCTGCCTCCCGAGTGCTGGGATTACAGGCATGAGCCACCATGCCTGGCACTGTGGTATGTGGTATTGATTGCTGGTGGGCGTGAATCACCATGCCCAGCATTGTATGTGGTTACTGGGGATCGAACTCGGGACCTTGTGCTTGCAAGGCAGGCCCCGGAACTACTGCGCTAAATCTCCAGCCCAGAAATTTATTTTACTAATGACTATCACTTTCAATATATTGACTTCTTAGTTTTCCCACTTTTTAATATCTGTACCCTATTTTGTCTGTGCACATAAGTATTTCTGCATTTTTTCATTGCATTTGTAATAAAGACATCAAATGGGAGTATATTTTAAATCCTGACTTCTTGGCAAACATCATAGATTTCTTCAGCGACATAATCTCTGGAGATAATTGGTTATGTTGCCATTATCATTACCAAAAGCATTTAAGCTCACCAGCACATAGGAAAACACTATTCAGACTATGTAGAATAATCACATTTCCCCCCTTTTGGAAATTTCTGCTCCTTAAGACATGAAGAACAGTCTTCAGGGACATCTTGTACAGATCAGCAGCAAAGACTGTATGATGAACATCCTTGGTGATAAACATGATACTGATATTTATTGGATTCTATTTACTTGGTGTTTTATTTAGGCTTACAGAACATCATTTGATTTTATCATCTCATTTATTCCTCTAAAGATATTCCCCTTTTTACATGAAGAAAATGAAGCTCAAGAGAGAAAAGAGAGTTTGCCTGAGAGATACAGACAGGAAGGTGGCAGAGCCTGCAGGATGGTTCTGCGCACGTCTCATGTGCAGAACAGTGGTGTTTGCAGGATACACACAAGGCAGAGCTCCCATCTGAGGAACTTGCAGTTTAGCTGGGAAAACAATTGGCGCTGTGAAAACAACTTGAATACATAGAAGATGAACACAGTCCTGGGGCTAGACACACTCAGCAGCTCATAAAAATTGGCTTCTTTGAGTTGACTAAAATTTATGTAAAGTACAAAACAGGAAATCTTTGACTGATCAAAGCTGCTGTCACAGACAGCTATTGTCAAAAGCTCTAGGACAAGTTGAGATTGAAGATATGTTTGAGCCCACAGCTGGCTCCATACAAACAAATAACATCCGCATCACCCATCCGTCTTCCCAGCCACCAGCAGCGTACTTTTAACTATAAAGAGAAATCCACATTGGGTCCTTGAGAGCAGTCCTCAGTTTTGATGTGAGCGAGGCCTCTGAAAAGACCAGTGGAGGGTGCATAAATAGGCATGGACTGAACACGCTGCTCGGAGTGACCTCAGGCTCTGTCCTACGTAAAACGATTAGCTGGTGGTTAATATTCAGCTGGGTTGTTAGCTAGAACACACAAGTAGGGACAAGGTGCAATCTATTAATGTTTTCTTAAAATCTTGCTAAGAGCTAACTCCATCATTAAAGGGTGAAAAATAAATTAGGTGCTGTAATTAGTGGCCCAAATGTGAGCCTTTGTAAAAGGTTATCTTTCATGTCTCTTTTCATTAACATAATTGTATGCTTTAGGACAAGCATAACCAAAAGGGGAAATCTGGGAACCGCAGAGCTACTCTTACCTAGTTAAATGGAAATGTATGTATTCTAAATAAGCCATCAAGTAATTAATTAGATAGTGTTGGGGCAATTAAGATGGTTTGGTGAGAAAAGAGAGACTATTTGAAACTAATTTTTGCTCTTGCTCTGTAAGGAGATCATGCCACAAGTTATATTCATGGAGTTTGGCTCACAGTTAGTATTTGAAAATGTGCTAGTCCTAATGAATTAGTATATGTGAAAATCAGGGAATGTAAATCCTATATTACTGATAATAGTACTTAGTACATATTTATAAAATAACACCTACACGTCTTTATTTCTCATTTACCTTTATACTGACCATCTGATTAGAGCTAATAAAACAGAAGTAACAATCTGATTAGAATCTTTCTAAATTTGATTACTGGAAATGTTGAAATCCTTCAAGACTACTTTGGTTCCTTGCCCAATCTAATGCCCAGCTCATAAGACATGTTTCATAACTGTATTTGAATAAATAGCTAGCTGGTACACCACAAATATTGAGTTATCACAGTACAGTTTATAAAAGACAGATATAAAATACGATCTTGCCGGGCGTGGTGGCTCATGCCTGTAATCCCAGCACTCGGGAGGCAGAGACAGGAGGATTGCTGAGTTTGAGGTTTGCCTGGGCTACATAGTGAGCTCAGAACCAGGCTGAACTACAAAGCGAGACCCTGTCTCAAAAAAAACAAAACAAACAAACAAAACAAAACAAAACAAAAAAATATGATCTATGATATGCTGGTGAATAAATTATCTCATCGCAAACCCCTGCATTCCCACAATGTGTGTTTATTTCCCGCCTGTGTGTGTGGAGTTCTTCGAGTATCTTCTGAAGGGCTGACTTGTAGTTATGAATTCTTGTAGTGGAGCTGGAAAGGGTAGGTTTGCTAAATACTCTAATTGGCAGTTACTTAGTTTCAGAGTTTGCAGTGTATCATTTTATGTCCTCCTGGCCTTTGCAGTTTCTGCTAAGAAATCTTCAGTTATTGTGATGAATCTAAGTGTCTCAGCATTACTCCCTTGAGGGCTCCAATATTTTTCTTTGTCCTGTATTTCTAGCATTTTAATGATAATATGATGTGGGGAGGTTCTTTTCTGTTAATATCTGCTTCTAGTTCTGAATGACTCCTGTACCTCCATGTTCATGTATTTTTCAAGATTTGAGAAATGTTCTATCATAATCACTATTATTAATATTTATATTATTATTTTGCAGTACCAAGAATTTAACCGGGCCATTTGACCAGAGATACATGCCATAGATTTTGTTTTTTCAGACAAGGTCAACTAAGTTCCTAAGTTGCTTGAGCTAGGTTTCAATTTGTGATGTTCCTGCCTCAGTGTCCCAGAGCACTGAAATTGGAGCCATGTTCCACCATGGCTGGATCTGCTATGATTTGATTGAATAAATTCCCTATCAGTTTGATCTGAATGTCTCCTATACCAAAAGTTCATAAATTTGATCTTTTAACTATGTTCTAGAATTCTTGGGATGTTTTGCTCATGATTCCTCTTTCTTTCTTTCTTTCTTTCTTTCTTTCTTTCTTTCTTTCTTTCTTTCTTTCTTTCTTTTCTTTCTTTCTTGTCTGAATGTGATAATTTATTAACTTTGTTCTCAAATCTTAAATGTTTTCTGTTCCTTGATTTAGACTATCGGTGAGAGCTCCCACTGAATTTTTGATTTGATTTATTGAGGTCTACATTTCTTTTGGTTCTTTTTAAGAAGCTCTATTTTTTTGTTTTTACTGAGTTGCTCTTTCATATCCTGTATTTTTTTTTAGTTCATTTGGCATTTTGAAGTCATCAATCTTTCTAATACATTCTCTCTTATTTCATCTACTTCAGTGTCTTTAGATCTAGTGACTAAAACATTATTCACCTTTGGAAAACTCATCCTGTCTTGCTTTTCCATTTTTCTGGTATTTCTAGGTTGAGTTTGTACATCTCAACCTAGAATGGGTTGAGATACAACCTGGGATTGCTATATCTTCCATTTGTATGTGAGGGTCTTTTCCATGAACACCTTTTTTTTTAATGATTCAATCTCTTGTGCTTCTCTTGCTTAGAGTGCATTAATCTTTGCATAATTCTGTCCAGTCTGGGATATTTTTAAGCCTTTCATTGCTGATGTCTCTTTTTGGTTTATTTCTGGATTTGGAACTCACTGGATCCCTTATCTGTCAACTAGGACTGAAGACCAAGCTTCCAAATTGCACACTTAGGCTCCTGAATGATAAGCCAGTGTATCCAATGATGAATCACATCTCCCTGAGTTGTCAGCACCATAAGTGTAAGAGAAAAAAATTAGACTTGTATTAATGACCTGTTACAGATTTGATTCCAAAGGGACTATTTCATTGGGGATTTTGCAGTAGGAAGAAGAGATCAGAATACATTTTCAGATTTTTGTTATTGTTGTTATTACAAATATTCCATGTATGTTTCCTCTCCTAACAACGGTTTGAGAATATGAAGTAATGAAAAATGGGGTCCATATTTATCTAGCTATTTGGATTACAGCACTGGAAACAGTGTGTGCTTAAAAAATTTTCCTGACAACTTTGAGAATGTAATGCTAGTTTAATACAAAGTAGGGGCTGGAAGTTGTACAAATATATATTCAAGTATCCTCTCACCTGCACTATTTTTCCATACCAAGAGTTTCCAGGGTTTTTTTTTTTATCTTATTTCATTATTGCTATTTATCTCCAACTTTCATACATCTACAAAACACAATCTAATGCTTATTTTTTTTTCAGTTTCAGAGATTGAACCCAGGCCTGAATAATGCTAGCTAAGTGCCACCTCTTAGCTAATACCCACCTCTCCTCTTCCAAAATTTATTTCTAGGTGAGGTCTTGCTAAGTTCCTCAGAATGACCATGAATTTGCTTCCAGCCTCAGCACCCTGAGTTGCTGTGATTACATGTGTGTACCATCACAAGCACAAAAATAATTAAAGCACTTTTTTGGAGGTTCTCAAGTCCTTCTTCATCTTATTAAATAGAACAAAGTCTTGAAAAGTTCCCATATTGGATTATTTTGAATAATTGAAGTTCACTTCCCTTAGCAACACATCTCATTTTCGGTGGTTGGAGCATCTGCTTCTGAGTCATCTATTTTTCTTGTTTACACCTGACCTTCTGAATCAGAATTCCTGAAGCTGAGTCCAGAAATCTGTGATTTTTAACACAATCCTTTGGTGATTCTTACATTCTTCAGGTTCTGAGAACTCACTCTCTCACAAGAGTGATAAATCCAGTGGGCGACAGAAGCGGACACATTCTGGCTGAAGATGCGACCCGACATATTCTGTAGAGATTTGGAATATTTTATGAAATATATTTAACCAAAAACTTGAGCATGAAAACTTGGAATAAAGTAGTCTTTATTAATGTATCACAGTTTGACAGATCCACCCGATCTCTTACTAACTCCCTCACTGTACAATTATCCAACTTTGTCACTCTTTCCGACTCTCCATCTGGCGTCTCCTTAGCATATGATATTCTACCTTTTACTGAACATGGAAAATGGAATTTGTCAGGACAGCTCAGCTAAGTTCATCCCTGGGCCATAACAGTGGATGGCACCTGAGCCTTTCTTCCTCCAGTCCCTCAGAAGGGGAGCTGACCCCACCTCCCCCCACGGAGGACTGTTGCTCATTTGTGCCCCAAGCTTGACCTCTATCACACCTGGGGCCAAGTTCCTTAATTCTGCTCCCTGGCTCTCTTTCAGGCTTTCTCCTGGTTATTCAGGTGTCTTCACTGTTGGAGGTTGTTGAAAGACAGAGTGAAGATGGGCTGACTTAATTTTAAGAAGCTCACTCTTCCACAAACATGGAAAGTATTATAGGAGGCCAAAAAGGAAACAGGGGCCCTACTGAGAAAGCTCATTGAGAAGTGATGGTGGCTTGGCTCAGGATGGCCACAGCGAATGTGATAAAAGTGATCACCTCAGGGATGTTTGTGGCACATTTATCTTCCCTAGGACCATGGAGTACTCAATAGTAGGGCACCATTTGGCCTATAATTGTAGCCTAATACATGCTTTGCAATAAATAGATATATGAATATGTAAATCACTTTGGTAGATGGGACTGTGAACGTGTCTTCATGACATCAGAAAGTTTAAAACACTTACAATCTGGACATTTGTTGAGATGACTAATACTCCGTGGTATGGGGTGAAGGCCAAATTGAAAGGAACATCAAGTATTAAGTATTCAGTCTTGTTTCCCACAGGCACATATACCAGATGTCCTAGTACTTTTACCCCCTGCTTTCTGCTTGAAGAAGGGAAGGAACAGGCAGCACAATCCACAGGAAATTTTCCATGACATTAAAGGATATCATGAAAGCTGCTGTACAGCTGGTGCAACGAATGAAAAATAAACTCGATTTAATATAAACCGGCACTTGCTTCTGCAGAGAAGAAACACTGTACAGGTGTTCACTGGCAGTGGTGCAGCCTGGTGGGACCCAGACAAACGTCTGAAAGCAGGAGCTCTATCTGCTTCATCTCCTGACACTGCCTGACACCGGGCTTATTAAGCAAGCAGGGAACAGATACTCTGGCTAATTCTGTTAGAGGCTCAGGACAAGTCACTCAAGCGTACTGCGTCCTGGTCTCTGGATTATGTTACCTATGTGACAGGAATGTCGCAAGCACATTAAATAGCAAATGCAAAGGAAGAGATAGAGTCTGCAGGTCCCATTAAGGGTGAGAAGGGCAAATGAATCAGAAACAATAGTTGATTCTTTTCTCACCCCTGAAGGTATTTTAAAAACGAGGCTTCCGGTGTGGTCAGAACCAGTATATCTCTGCTTTGCTAAGTCATATTAACTGTGGCTTTAAAATGTAGCTTGGGACAGAGGATGGAATTATCAAGGCTTTCATCTTTGTTAGCCAAGAGGCTGATTTTAGTCTTTAACTTGGGTGTTATTTTCTCTCTATTCACCTGTCTTTTTCTCATCCAACTGTGCTCTCTTGATTCTTCTTGAAATCTGTTCTTACCAATTTATCTGACAGATTTTCGGTGGATACGTACTCTGTGACAGACACTGTTCCAGGGCCTGAATACAGCAAAGTTTCCTGCCATTCCTGATGTCACAGAGCGTGCACTGTCGCCATGCACCAGCAAACATCAAGAAAAAGGCCATGTGCCACCAGGCAGGGATAAGTCTTGTGACGGGGATCAAGTCGGTGCCAGGGCTGGGCGGAGTCAAGCCACTGTTAGACTGTGTGGTCAGAAAAGGCATCTCTGAGGAGGGAACATTTCCTCTTGCTTTGTCCCTCTTCCCACTTCTGTGCACATGACTGCCATATTGTCTGGACTAAGTAATGCTTTGATGGTGAGCTTGGTCTTACTGTATCATTTTCTGTTTTCCTTCGCCTCCTATGACTGCTGTGTGCCATGGTAAGTCTACTGAGAATGCAACTGTATTCTCAAACATTCATCACTATGTGAAGCTAGACAGAAAATTAAAGCACAGAAGCCAAGATTCTCAGAGCTCTAAGGTACACACACACACACACACACACACACACACACACACACACACACACAGAGGTTAGGTAATTATTGTGGTTAACTGCCCAGCCAGAAACATGAGTTCATGCATTTAAATTTTTAGAAAACCTCTTTAGGAGAGGGTGATTAAGAATCACCTGCTGGACTAGTCATCATCTAACCATCCTAGAGGGGCCTGGATCCCGAAAGCATGCTGGAAGGGTGTGTTAGTTGGCTTTTCCTTGCTGTGACCAAATACCTCAGAAAAACAACTTGAAGGATGAAGGGGTTATTTGGGCTCATGATTTCAGAGTTTCAGTCTGTGGTCGGCTAGCCTCTTCTGTTCCATTTGGCCCTCACCTTGTTGGAAGGTGCTGCTCACTTCCACGATGGGCCTCCAGCTCAATTTGCCATCCTACATGCCATCCCACATGCCAAACATCTCCAGAAACACCCTCCCAGAACACCTGAAGTGTCTTGGTCAGCTCCTCAATCTAATTAAGTTGACAACCAATTTTAAGGTCATCATAAAGGCCATTCTGTTACCAATTTCAAAATGAGGGGAAAGTTCCCCCCCAAAAGATGGGGAAAATGCTCAGGGAACATTTTGGTTAATTAAAAGTAGATCTTACCTACTTGTCCTGTAGTTCTATTCTCTTTTGCAATTTTATTTGTGATCACTTGTCATAGGCAGAAGAAAGTAAGGTGCATCATTAGAATTCAAATATCTCAATCTTTTATGCCCCAAATGGTCTAGAGTTTTCACCATACTTAGGAAAGATGGCACATGGGAAATTCACCAAGCAGAGCAACTACCTTCAAATACTCCTGCTTTAGAAATTCTTGTTCTAATCAATACCTGAAGTTTGGAACATGACTTAGATTTATAATTCAAATTCTTCTTAGTACCTATGTATTACCTACAAAGGCTACAAAAAATGACCCCCCAAAGTAGGAACTTCACATGCACAATCATTTTCTTTTTTCATATTTTCTGTGGACCAGTTACTTGCAAAAAAAACTTTGGCTGAAAAGTACTGGCTGAGAGCATTCATGCAGCAGCTGACCTGGAAAAGCAGCTTTCAGAATGTGGTCTGGGACTTCTCCGTGCACTCTCTCCAGGGGCACTAGTTTGCCCGTCCTTGTTCCAGGGTCACCGTGGAGCAGGTGCACTGGCTCCTGCCTGAGTGTTCCAGTTCACTGCAAAGAAGTCACTGTTGTATTCAGGCCCTTACATATGGGTCCAAGCTTGCCCATGTTCAAGATGGAAGAGGCAGGCAAAGTGCTTAAGTTTGGGATAGGAACTCATACCATGGCTGTCCTTGGAGAATACAATCTATTAATAGGTTATAAGGGCTGGTTATTCCAAGGAACAGCTTTGTGCTGGTGGGAAAGGTGGCTTACAAAAGGTGGGACCGGGAAGTCAGGAGGGATGAGCTGGCAGGACAACTAAACATTACAGAGGAACACAACTTCTCTGCTGTCTTTGAAAATATTAGAGTAAAAATATCATAGTTTTTAAAATAAAATAATAAAGTAAAGGTTTTCCTTTGGAACTGTCATGTAATTTCTGTGGTAAAACGGATGACCTCAGATCTCTGTAACCTTACCATTTCAAGCACTGACACTAGGCCTGGATGCAAGTTTATTCGTTATGTTTTATCCAGCTTCCTGAAAGAACAAGCAAAAGACTTAGACATCTTATCTCCCAACCACAGGAGTGATGCAAGCAAAACTGTACACATACATTATGTGATAGCATTTAGTGTGGAAACCAGGGCTTCAGCCCTCCGTTTATACTTCTCTCTGCAATTTTAAAAATTATATGGCTCTGCTTTGACTGATTAGAATAATGAAACCACATGTTCCTGAATTATAAATTAATATGAACGGACTTTCAGATATGAGATTCTGTCAGCTGAGATAGGAATTATAATTCGGTTATTCATCCTATGTAAACATCTTAGCTTTTATGCTAGCAATTGTATTCAAGATAATTCTGAAAGCATAATGCCATGCAATTCAAACTTACTAAAGGGTAACTATTAATGTGCTCTTGATCTCGACTTCTGGTGTTTGTCATTTATTTCATTCTCTTATAGATAAATGCCATTTTGTACATGTCTTCTTATGTATTCAGGAGAAAGAACACTCTCAAGGCAAATAATTCTACTTAGATGTTTCAGACACCGATTTGCTTCCAGTATTTGGTATAATGTATACTTCCATTTTCTTCTTGTGTGTGTGTGTGTGTGTGTGTGTGTGTGTGTGTGTGTGTAGGGGGGCTGGGGATCAAACTCAGGACCTTGCACTTGTAAGGCAGGGATGCTATCTCTCATTTTCCATTTTTCATGCAGAGTCTCTTGGTCCTTTCTTTTGCACCTATGGAATGACATATCAGAGGAGCAGAGAAAAGATACAACTTGAATGAATGGGATAGTTTGGTCCTTGCTGTGGCCCAAGCTCTTGGGCTTGTGTTGTCTCTAGTGCCTGTAATCTTGCACTAAATAATTGTACTGGGAAAGGCACATATGGAAGTTTGTCAGTCCTGGTCAGTGCATGAAGTTGGTAGAACATTTCATGGCCTTCTTACTGTTGTTTAAGCACAAAGTCCAGAACTTTCTCTGTCTCTGACAGTGCCATGTGGACTTCCACCCTGCATATTCACATTTACACAGTTCTTAGCACAGATGGTTCGTGGGATCTTTTTTCCTGAAATCAATGCTGTCAGATGTTCTCTCTCTCAAAAAGTGAGAATATCAACAAAAGTATTCTCTTCATTTTACCTTGCTTAAACTAAATTTTATGTAAAAACAGGCTTTTTTTCACATCTGCCTACAATTTCACTTAGAGCATCCAGGCAGAGTGGGAAGCAGTTTGGTCTGTTGTTATAGGCAGTTGGGTCAGTGCAGCTGAATCTCTCAGGCAGCGCTTCAGTTCTCTGAGTCTGGCAAGCACCAGTGGCCTCCCTGTGCCTCTACGTTCTGAGATGGTCCAAGATGTTGGAATGTACCAATAGACTCAATTTTAATAAAGCAAAGATAAAATTTACAGACAGAATAGAACTGGGCACTAGGATAATAAAGGGGAGAAAGTGGGAAAGAGAAGATGCAGCTCAGATGGTGGAAAATAGCAGAGGTTAGGCCCAGAGATTTAGCTCAGTGGCACTGCTCCTACCTCACAAGTGCGAAGTCCTGCGGTCAATCCCTGGTACTAAGAAAAAAATAAAAAAGAACAAAATATAAGAGTCATAGGATAGACAAATATACAGCGATAATGTGAGGATTACAGCTAGTAGAATTCTATTTTACTAGGGGTTTTGGTGAAGTAAGTAGATCTTTAGCTGTTCTTGGGACAATAAAAAGTAACTGCTGTAGCACATTAATGGGCTTCAAGATAGTAGCCATTTTAATGTACATGTGTAGATATTTCATAGTATGTTGTACACTTTAAACATACTCAATACATTTTATTTTATAAATATAAATTCTTTTAGTGATATAACATGCAGACTTAATTTTGATGGTCTATGACTTTAAAATGGAAACAAGAAATATACTGGCTGGTTTTATTAGGCTACTGTCTAAAAACATTAGTCAGTCAATAAATTAACCATATGTGAAAACTTATGGGAAAAGCTCAAGGTCAAAAACATAAAACGTTGGTCTATAGTCCTGCAATCCTCCTTACACCAAGTGGGCTTAATGTAGATACATAAATGAAATGAAAAAATTGGCATAAGCATTTCTTGCTTTTGAGGCTTTTGTTCTATGAGTAGACATGGACAAAGAAGCTAAGATATTTTACAGTAATGCCTCAGAACCTTAATTATCAAATAAGGATGTGACTATAGCCCACTTCCTTCTTGGAAGTATCTCATGTCTGTCATTTTCTCTATATATCCTTTGATACAGATTACTGCCACAATTTAATGGTTTGCCCTGTGTGAAACTAATTCATGATTTGTGAAGATGTTAAAGCCATTAGCAAAAGCCTGCTAAAACTAAGTCTTTCATCTCATCCTTTCATTTATTAAGATTCTACATTCCTACACAATTAAATCTAAAATCTATTTCCTGGCTTTCAATATTGCAAGAAAACTTCTTTCTTTAAGGAATATTAACTAATTGTAATAAAAGAATTACATATCTCAAGGTGATGATTTAGCTTGGTGGCACCATGCCTGCCTCACAAGCTCAAGATCCTGAGTTTGATCCCCAATGCTGGAAAAAAAAGAAGAATTACATATTGCATAAATGAATTCATACAGTATAAGTACAAATTCCAACAAAAATTTTTATGAAATTTGGAAAATTAATTGCAAAATTTAACTGGAAATTAAAGCACAAAATAATCAAGAAATTATTTTTACAGAGTAGAGAGGAATCTCATCTTCCATACATTTAAATATATAATTCAGTTATAGGAATTAAAACAGCTCAGCATTCCTGGCAAAATAGAAAATAAATAGATTGAACCAACAAAGAGTTTAGAAACTCAACAATATACAGTGAAATTTAGTAACAAATAAGGCAACATCTCACATCAGAGTACAAAGTCTGACCTATTTAGCAATGATTTTTGTGTTTGCTTTGGGGGAAAGGAAAGTTATTTATTTATTTATTTATTTATTTATTTATTTATTTATTTATTTATTTATTTATTTATTTATTGAGACAGGGTCTTGTTTTGTAGTTCAGGCTGACTGAGCTCACTATGTAGCCCAGGCAAGCCTCGAACTCAGCAATCCTCCTGTCTCTGCCTCCAGAGTGCTGGGATTATAGGCGTGAGCCACCACGCCCAGCAGGAAAATTATTTAAATTACAACATAAACAAAAGCTAAATTAAAGAATTAGATAAAGTTTAAAAACTGCTGAAGAATTAGGAGAAAACGGGAAAGGATGTGTTTATACATACAAATCTTTTAATCAGTCAAAAATGAAAATAATATGAATAAAAATATGCACAATTAAACTATGAAAATTGCAAAGTTCCTGTGACTTAACAAAGTTAATGATCAAGGAATAGAAAATGATAAAATATAAAATAGGTAGAGGAGTAGTATTTAGAATATATAAAGAACTCTTACAAAGTAATACAAAAAACAACTGAACAGTCAAACAGGCATATGAAAGGATGAGAATAGGAAGACATAGTTGAAAATGTGAAGTTATGTTTTTTCAGCAATGAGGAAATGTAGATTAAAACAAACATGAGATTCTTTTCTTCTTCATTAGACATGCAAAGTAAACAAAAATGAAAATCGTAATATGAGGAATTAAAAAACTAAATTGCTTAAGTTGTTTTGCAAATAATGTGGCAGTTTTTACTAAAATAATTATCTACGCTAGAAAACCACTACATACACACAAAGAATGTATTTATAAGAGTATTGATTTCCACATTATTGGAAAAGTGAAAATTGCTAACTATATAAGAAAATTGATGACTAGATTATAGCAGATTCATATAAAACAGCTATGCAGCAGTTAGGGAAAAAATTAGAATTGGGCTGGAGATTCAGCTCACTGGTTCCAGTGCCTGCCTCTCAAGTGCAAGGCCCTTAGTTCAAACCCGGTAACGACATACATTGCTGGTGACTCACGCTCACCAGTGATCAATACCACATACCACAGTGCTGGGTGTGGTGGCTCACGCCTGTAATCCCAGCACTTGGGAGGCAGAGACAGGAGGATTGCTGAGTTCAAGGCTTGCCTGGGCTACATAGTGAGCTCAGGGCCTGCCTGAACTGCAAAGCAAGACCCTGTCTCAAAAAAAAAAGCCACGTCTTCAAATATGTACCTGTATATATGTAAACACACAGAAAATGGCTTGAGGACATACCAGGTTAATGATAAGTGACATCAGTTAACAAAGAGGGAGTGGGATTGATGGAAGTGATTTATCCTTATTTTTACTGTAAGATTGTTTCATGAACAACTTAAGTATAATTCTAAAAAGTAAAAAAAAAAGTGTAATGAGTTGACATTTGGCAGTTCATTTTACTATGGATCAGAAGCTATTAGGTACCACTTGGCTGGGTAAGCAAAGTAGTGAACAGAGACAGACATAGAGGAAGGTGTTTTAAAGTTATTGTTTGCAAATTACTCCATTTCTCATTGTTAAAAATAACAGCTGTTATCTTGTAAGTTTTTTAGATTTGATGAAATTCTTTACCTATACTATTTAAAGAAGGAAAATGATATACTTCCTAGCTAAGAAGAGCAAATTACTAAGTTGACTAAAGGGCACCCAGGTGTATATGAACTCACAGAGAAGTAACATGGAGAATAGACTTTGCTGAAAGTGTTAGAATAAGCAAGAAAGACCATCAAGATGGTGGTCATCTGTCTGGCAACAGGGTGCTTCGGGTGGATGTGTGTTTTGAGTGGTAACTTCATTTAGCTGGGATTTCTGACCAGTAGGACAAAGCTTCTTATAAATACAATAGACCAGTGTAAGACCAGTGGCAATGACATGTGCATATTGGTTGATTGCTATTATCTTGACCTAAGATTTCAGCAAATATTAATATTTGGCCTCTGTTTTTACAGCAGCTAGTGTGGAAATAGGGAATGAAATTTTATCTGGCCTCAACCAGTAGGAGTGCCTGTTTCAGATGATAGGAATGGGTGTTCAGTTCTCATGTGAGTTGCCTTGCATAGCACCTTTGTCTTCTAGACGGGATTATCTTCTTCCTTGAAAGGAGAGTGTCAGGCTGGTCAGAATGGGGTAAACTAGGCCTTGAAATCCAAGTAGGAAGCTGATTGTTCAAAAGAGACCTGCATAAGGAGAGGAAAGATTGAGATCTTTCTAATGTTTCCCCCTTTCCACATCACACAGTCCTAGAACTAAACTAAATGGCTTAAAGACTTCTGAGGTCTCTTTCATCATGTACAGGATCCAAGCCAAGTCCTTCACAGTATTTTAGACTTTATATATTTGAGATCCATCATTAATACTTCCAAAGTATTTTGATTCCAACATTTGGCTGAGAAAAGTACAACAATTGTTGAATTTAAAAAGACAAAATCCCACGTATATTAGATACTGTGTCTTGAGAACAAAGCTAGAGGCTGGCACAGCTTTTGCTACTTGGCAAGCATTAAATAAGTGCACAGAGGAATAAGCAGGAAACAAGGTCTGAGATTCAAAACATGGGTTTGGAGATCTATTCAATATTTGTATAAAGGACCAAATTGACTCCTGGAAACTTGGGAAATGATAGGAACAGTTTATTCAGGAATGTTGACTGACCCCTCTTAAACTCTCTCTCCTCGTACTTTTCCATCTTTTTGTGGATGGAATTGAAACACATTCCAGGCAGAGGGAGGTTTTTGGAGTCCTTCTGTGCTTCCAAAGAGAGTTTGTATGTCCATTAGGATATGGATTCAATCTACCTACTGCTGAGCAAGGGTGGTCCAGGAAATGATCAATTTGGAGCATAGACTGAGTGTAAAGAGAAGAGACATTTGAACACTTAAGATCTGAAAAAGGAGTTAAAGTAAGGGCCTATTTCTATTGTTTGAAGCCTTTTAAATATTGTTAATTTTTTTTAAAAGCTGACCTTTTAAAAATTCATTCAAGATGCAATCCTTGTATTAGGCGGTCAAGAATGATGAACATCATCTAGAAGGTGAGGGAGCAAATGAGAGATTGTAGGGTGTGTGTGTGTGGGACAAGATCTAGAAAGCTAGTGACTCAGCTACACACTGGGATTTGAAGAGATACAATGAAGGTAGAAAAGATGAGTGGGTTTGTATCTGTGGAGACACAAGGGAGAAAAAACTGAGAAATAAACATTGGGTTGCAACCTCTATTGGAGTTAATGAGTCAAAAAGGAAGCACATAAACAAGGAATTAGAATTAGGAGACAGGAAAGTTAACAGGTCAAGGAAATAAGAAAAGAATCATATGACACTTAAGGAAGTAGCTGACTCAAGTTGGAGTTTTGGATGAACACAACTGTGACACTGTTACGTGATAGGATGGGATCAGTGACAGAATTTCTTCCTCTCCTATAGGTGTGATTCTCACCCACTAGCAATCCAACAGTGACATAAAAAATGTAATACAGATAATTTAGTATATTTTCCTTACACATGATAAAAGTAATAAATTTCATAAATTGTCCATTTAATAGGGAAAGTATCTGTGCCCCGAATGCATGATGCTAAGCTTGAATTTAAATTTCAGTTGAATGATTTCTAAAATAACTATCAAAGATCTCATGTTAAATTTTAGGAAAACGGATTGGTGATTTTAAAAACCATGTTACCTATTACATACTTTCAAAATTACAAGAAGAAAATCTTGTAAAATCTGCAAAAGCTGAGACACAACTATTTTTAAATGAAATAAACTTAGATGCAGTTTCCTTGTTTCTTGAAATTTGAAATTCATATTTTATCCCAAAATAAATTTCATTTGGCTGCCGAGTGGGTAAATATTTGGATCTTAAATGCAAAATATGAATACAGGCTTTTAAACATACTCTGGTTACTATAATCCTTAAATTCTCTGCATCATCTCGCTCCTACGGCTTACTATCCTCTCTATATGGATGCAAAGTATTGATTTAGGTGACTTCACCTTCAGAGATTTTAGCAAATCAAGATTCATTAGTTCTTTCTTAAACTTATTTCAAAATAGTCTGGTTCTAAACAGACATAAGGGAAGGAAAAGAATGGCACTTAGTGTAGCTTAGTCTCCAAAAAACTATTTTGAAGACTCAATGTTCTATTCATAGATTTTCTTGGTTGAAAATGTTGATCACTTAGGTGTTTGGCTGTGTTCATGGCATAGTGGGATCAAGTAGAAATTGAATCTTCTTTTGCTCTCTCCATAAGATTGTTTTACAAGGCAGAAATATTGGCAGCTGCAACCAACATCTCATATAATCTCTTGTTTTCTGGATTTTTATGTTTGTATAGTTCTTGCTAATTAAAAACATCACTCTTCAAATATCAGTTCTGGGCATCCAGGATATTCAGCAGATGCTAAGATGGAATTCAAAGCATACAGCTTTATTAGTAGAAAGTCCTCTGGAAGGTAAAAATGGAGAAGGTAAAAAGAAGCCAACAGAGCCTTCAAGTGGCAGCACAGGTCTGGCCTGAGGAAGGTGCTGAGGCAGTGAAGGAGGATGGAAACAACAGCCTTGGGATGTTATATAGCTATGGAGAAGGCATCAGCCACACTAAAGGTAGAGCCTGAAACTGAACTGACTGCCCATTGGAGAGCTCTGTTTCAGCCAGAGATGGCTTCGTTCTAGCATTGTTACCATGCTCAGTTATTGGTGAGCAGTGTGGGGAACATATTGTCTCTGGGAGTGCTGCAGGAATCCCAGGTTATAGACTTGGCAGGTTACAGAATCTCTGTGAAGGAGGCACTGAATGGCTTGTTGTCATAGCCAGCCATCAGGAAAGACCCCACAGGACGGAAAGAGCTTCAGTTGGAATCTCTTGGTTCAAGTCATTTTGTTTACTGTCGCTTGTAATAGCACTAATACTTCCTGTGGGTAGAGTGTGGTATGCTGTCATGGTAAGATCAATTCATCTACTTTTACCACCCCGTTTCATAAATGCAGAGCTATATGGAGTCTATCATTGCTCAGACATGATAAATTTTGATTATTAGCTCACAAGATTTATAAATGTACTCCAGATAGCAAAGACTGGAATACAAGGTACAGAAACACAAGGTGATTACTCTTCTACTTCCTTTCCAGGGTTAATCATAATAACAAGGCCTCATCTACTGAAGATTGTCAACTAGTGGTAGACAATTCAGAAGGCCCAATTTCTTACTGGAAATATCAGTGAAATGAATTATTGGAGAAATAAAGCATTCACATTTCCACAATGAATAAATAATTAAAACATATAAAGCTCAATATCTGTTTCATAGCAAAAAATATGTAAGTCAAGATTGCTGATAAAAAGTGAGACAAACTATAGTAAAAGTTATCTATTCCAAATAGGCACTTTTAGAGATCATCATATTGCTTCCAATGTTTAAACAGTTTTTCTAAGATAATTAATGAACAGAATCTTTCTGTATTTCAGGTGCCATATATAGTGGCATTTCTAGCACTGCTAAGACAGACCAATCAATGTTTCAACCTGAAATTGTGTAAAATGAGGCCTGCAGGTGAGAAACCATGTATCTTCTAAATACCAGTCTCTGATTATTAACCTAATTAATTTGAGGAAAATAATTCTCAAGACCACTTTTAAATGTTAAAGTACTGGCTTTAAAGTATGAACATGCTATACATTTAAAATAAACAAGAAGGGCCAGAAATTTAGCTCAGTGGTTCCGGCGCCTGCCTTGCAAGCACAAGGTTCTGAGTTTGATACCCGGTAACCACATACAATGCTGGGCGTGGTGACTCACGCCCACCAGCCATCAATACCACATACCACAGTGCTGGGTGTGGTGGCTCATGCCTGTTATCCCAGCACTTGGGAGGCAGAGACAGGAGGATTGCTGAGTTCGAGGCTTGCCTGGGCTCCATAGTGAGCTCAGGACCAGCCTGAACTACAAAGCGAGACCCTGTCTGAAAAAAAAAGAAAAAAAAAAGAAACCCAAGAAACTGAAGAGTGGTTCATATACACAAAATTCAATTATTACTGTCTAGAAGACAGGCATATGAAGAATTGGCTAGCTAGAACATATTGCTAATTTGGCATCCTCTGTATGATGACCAATAAAAATATAGCCATATTATGTTTAGTTATATTAGGTCTTAATTCTTTTCACAGAAAACCCTAAAAGAATAGGCCATAAATTGGTAAGAACTTATTCAAGATCTTAAAGACCTTCCAATGGAGTTTAGTGCTATACTAATCTGTAATACTTGGCTAATTACTTTTACTAATCAGAAGTTATATTTTGCTGCGCATATTTAGTAGAAGGATTTTCCTTTTACATTCCCACAAAGCAATGCTATGAGTGGCTGAGGCATCAGGTGATACTCTGGAGAAGCTTGGATTTCCTGCCTGATCTCTGGCGGTGGTTGCAAAAGACTGAAGATTTATTGTCTTAAACAGTGCTCGAGGGTATCTAGTCATTGTCATGTACAGGTTTTTCTGGGCATTAGTAGTTGTATATGCTTAAAAATAGACTTGCTTTTTTTCCAGCATGTCCCCTTTTAATTTTCTTCCTTCCCTCCTTTACTGATGAGTCGATAGGAGTAAGATCGATTCTTCAGCTGCCAGCCGGCGCTCCTCTCCCTGACCCACGGGCGAGCTCAGTCACAGCTCAGATGCTGGTGGAGACGGAGGAGGCTCAAGTGTGCAGATGAATCTTCCCTCGCCATGAATTTACCAGGCTGCCTGAACTACTGCCCACTCAGTTACCCCGGTTACAGCCCACATATTCCATCTCTTCACACTCATAAATGCTCATCAATAAAACGAAATTCATCATTACCAAAAGAAAAAAAAAGTGCTTCTTCCTGAAAGGGAACACATTATTCTCGCACTGAACTTGCTGCCCACTCACACCCCATTTCCTGTTGTGCTGCGTCTTCAGCCTCTCTCCGCTTTCTGTGTCGCTGGAGCTGATTTTCTTCTGGGGAACAGGCAAACCCAGGCAAGGCAACAGCCACAGGCCTGCACCAGAAGAATGGAGGGGGCTTTCAGCTCCCTCGCAGCAGCTACTGTGTTCCTGCTTTTACAGCCTCCCCGATTCACCCTGGGAACCTTCAAAGTCATGTGTACCTGAAAAGATTACTGATGTAACAATGAAGGCCTCAGTCAAATTTCTTGCTAAGAAAAGTCATGAGTTCACGGTGAGAAAAAAGACCTGAGAGATTCTGCAAACATCACTTATTTCACAAGTTAGAAAACTAATGCGAATGAGTGAAGGAAAGGGAAGGGTAATAAGGAACTAGGTCCCCTGTGCTACCTGAGAGGAGTCAAAGTCATTTTAAAGAGAACAGGAAAACAATGTTTGAAGGCCACATCTTGCCTACAAGGATATCACATGTGCAAATGAATATGTATTTGAAATAGATGCAAGACTAAGCCTTACTAATATATGCTAAATATTGATGGGCTTCTATAATGCATGTGATGAGCTTCCCAGGAAACAGCGTGCTGATGTTACGTTTACAGTGTCTACATCCAAATTAACTCTGGGTAAAGAGTGAACTCTCCAAGGTCTGAGCTGAATTTCTACTCAGGTTTCCCCAAGTCAAGCTTCTGTTTATTTTCTTGAGGAATCGTAGTCTACTGTCTGCTTTGTTCCTTCCGCATGCAATGAACTCCTATGCTTCTAAAGCAGGTGGATTCTTAAGGTTCTTCAGAAGAAAAATTGAGGGCTCAGAAAGACTTCTGGAATGAAGGAGAGAAAGGCTTGTTTTTCTTGCTTCGGAGAGTATTTAGTGTTCTTAGCCACGAAGGTAGAGATACAGATTTTCAGATAAATAAATGGGGAAAACAGTGTCATTGCTCCAGGCTGTCTTGTGGAGTCTAGATAAAAGGAGGTGAAGTTACAGGGTTGAGAAGCAGAATCTCCCAACCATATGTGACTGGGTCAGGCAGTTGTATCACAAATAACATGAGTTCATGTAACCCACTAGAGTACTTTCCATTAGACCACTTCATCTTCATCCTGAAAGGCACTGGCCAATGGAGGCTGGTGCAGATACCTGAAATCCCCAAACTCTAGAAGTCTGAAGAAGGAGAACTGAAATTCCAAGTACACATGAGACTCTGTCTAAAAAAATTGTTTTAAAGTGGGGAAGGGTGGGAATGTAGTACAGTGTGAAGCCCTGAGTTCAATCCCCAGGGTCACAAAGCAAGCAAACAAGCAAACAAAATAAACAGACCGACTTAACAAGAGTCCTTAGAAATAGAAAAAAATAAAACCAAGATTTAAAGCATCAAAAACTTTACAAAATATTTTAGAAAAGAAAAATTTATATCCCGAACTTTCCTGATGTTCATGTAAAAAAAAAATGCAGTCAAAAAGTGGACAAATTAACAGAAGTTCTTGGAAATAAAAAAAAAAAAGCCTTAAACTTTGGAAAATATTTTTAGAAAAACAGTCCTTAAACTTTACTGATTTCCACGTTGTCCTCCTTAACCCTAGAGTTCATGCAAGGAAGTGCACTGTAAATCAGAGAAAGTGGCAGAGCAGGCAGACCACACTCAGCTCTTCTGCTCTGGCTGGGGGTGAACCCGGCTGTTCAATGGTCCCTTTGTCCCTTTCCCTTGTCATTATTCTGGCCTGATTGTCAGAGGCTCCATAATCAGGGGTCTGGGCTGCTGGTTTCCTTGACTGCGGGCAGGAGAGGAAAGTAGCTGCCTTTTCCACCATGTTTTTGTAGCTCTGCTTGCTGGGCTCTGAAGACTTCAAGGATACCAAAGACTAAATAAGTACTGTATAGCAGATCGACCTGCTTATGTCTTCTGTTAAAGAAGTAAAAACAGAAGAGGCATTAACACATGCAAAACCATTTAAACATAACATTTGCTGTGACCACTTCTGAGCATTTAATAGAGTAATGAACCCACATTTATCCTACAAGCAAAACCAATTTGGTTGACATAATATCTATTTGTGCCACTTAAACTTGAAAGGCTAGTTATTATTTATGAGCGAGATACAGAGAGACAGAGACAGAGAAAGGGCCTGAAGACAAATCATCAAGGCAGATATCATCTTCCTAATGTTATAAAGAAACTGAGATATAGAGGTGGAATAAATTGTTCAGTCAATATAGCTGGAAGTGCCCAAACTAGAAACTGAACACAATGCTTTCAAGTTTCCCCTTGGAGATTTCTTAGCCTCACACACCCGAGTGCTTTTACCCCTCAAGAGGCCCCGACATGCTCCACTGCACACAAACAGGAATGCTGACCTGAGCAACCACTGTCACTCGACCTCACTGAGTTTACACACAGGTTTCCTGAGCTTTCCTCTGAGGAACAAATAACTGTGTTGTACAAATAAAATTGGTGAAAATCTCCAAAGAAGATTACCCCCCCCAATATCTGGTCTGTCTTCTCTCAGGAAAGTAACTGATGATTGATATCTCCACAGGCAGAGATTTTCTCGCTTTTGAGAGAAAGAAAGGGTGCACAGATGTATTGTGAACACATCTGTCATGGCTGTGTATCGGCATCTGTGACCTTGAGGACGGGAGAAAGGATTTGGCTCAGGGACTGGGGCAGTGAGTTGGTGACTGACCACATGTGGAATGGCTGTGTCAGGTGACAGGACTTCAGCAGGGTAGAGGGGCACACAGGACTCAGGTAGGACTGTCCAGCTCTACACACTGGCAGCTCTTGCTTACACAGATCTTGTTTAATTTTGAACTTCTCTTACATTATTCTCACACAGCCAAGGAAATGTACTTGGCATTTTCATTTGATTTTCTCTCTGTGGCCCAGCTGATCAGACCTCTTCTGTGCAGTCTCTAGAATTTCCCCCAAAGCACTGACACTTTGAATTACCATCTAACTGACCCAGAAAAGTGGGGAATGCTAGTGAAACAGTCCAGAAAGTGCAGCTCTTTTTCATCAGCATGATTAATCCATAAGGGGAAGTTATTAATTCCAAGATTGCAATGGAAGGGGAGAAGCACTGCAATCAAGTAGTTACATTCAAGATTAAGGGACATACTGTGGAAAACTGAGCACAGCTCTTGGTCCAGAGAATAAACTCAACAAGGATTAGTTATCTCTCACCATATAATCCTAATGAGACAGGAGAGTTAAGGCCTAACTCCCCACCTGAAGCGCAGTTCATGTTCTCCAAAAATTGAAGAATGAATTTTAGGAACAATGGAGGTTTGAGTAGGAAAATTTTGAGAGAGAAAGCTTCTGCCTTAAGAGAGACAGAAGGGGGAACCCAGAAAGTGGGGTAAACCCCCTACCTCACTTCTTACAGGGCTTTTATGGAGCAAAGCCATGAAGTGAGGCAGGTCTGAAATGGGGGGCTACCAATAAGATTTTAAAAAAGGGAATGGATTACAATTGACCAATGAGTACAGTGGGGTCTTCCAATAAGATCTGAAAGAAACGCTTTGACTTCTACCTCTGAGAAGTGTCTGCTCTAAGCAGCTAAGAAACATATGAAGAAATGTTCAACATCTCTGGTCATTCGAGAGATGCAAATGAAAACAACACTGAGATTTCATCTCACTCCACAGAGAATGGCTGCTATTACAAAATCAACCAACAATAAATGCTGGCGAGGCTGTGGGGAGAAAGGAACCCTTTTCCACTGTTGGTGCGATTGCAGACTTGTGCAACCATTGTGGAGATATTTGTGGGGATTTCTCAGAAAACTAGGACTAGGGGTCCCATTTGACCCTGCTATCCCCCTGCTAGGAATATACCCAAAAGAATCTAAAAAATCACATTGGAAAGTCAGATGTACACCCTTGTTCATAGCAGCTCAGTTTGTGATGGCTCAGTCTTGGAAACAACAACAAATACCCATCAACTGGAGAGTGGATAAAGAAGATGTGTTTTTTAAAAATAAAATGGAGTACTACTCTGCCATAAAGAATGACAAGATTGATTCATTTATGTGCAAATG
>PVIC010011278.1:0-41636 GCA_004025085.1 Thryonomys swinderianus
GTGACTCCTCGGAAGAAGGATTCAAAGAACACAGACACAGGTAATCAGGAATACTGAAAGACGTTTGCAAATATCTGCGAAACTGGTCAGTCACTACTAGGCAACATTACATCTCCCAAAGCCACACTTTGTTTGCCTTTCCAAGGGTGAGAATCATTTGCATTCTTACCAATTTCTGAGGACTTAGTTGTAAATTATCTCAAGAACAATGAGATGCACAATTAGATAAGCCAGCAGGCTGTACTACAAGGGATACTCCACAGTAATGTGTTTTTTTTTTTTTTCCATTTTCACTTCAAATATTTCACACGTTTTCCTAACAGAAATCTAGGGCTCTTCTCAGAATCAGAAGTAATATACGTAAAATTCTGAGCACAGGGTGGGAGGGTTAGCTCTGGTTCCGGCGCCTGCCTCGCAAGCGCAAGGTCCTGGGTTCGATCCCCAGTAACCACATATAATGCTGGGCGTGGAGACATGCCCACCAACCATCAACACCGCATACCACAATGCCGGACATGGTGGCTCACGCCTGTCATCCCAGCACTCAGAAGGCAGAGACAGGAGGATTGCTGAGTTCGCAGCGACTTGCCTGGGCACCATAGTGAGCTCAGGGCCAGCCTGAACTACAACGCGAGACCCTGTCTCAAAAAGCAAAAAGCAAAAAAAAAAAAAAACAAAAACAAAACTCTGAGCACAGTTCTTGGCTCTCAGAATGGAATGTGCCCTTCCTTGCCTTTCAATCTAATAAGACCACAAGGAGATTCTCTTCCGGGCAAACGCTGTTGGGAAAGTACGTAGCAAGGGCTTCTGAATTCAGAGATGGTCATTTCCACGTCTGGCTGGGAGAATTTCTTGGGAGAAGGGATCTAGTTGCCTTGTGTCCTGTCTCTTTCTCATAGCACTTTCCCCAGGGGATACAGAGCACTCTGTCACCGACAGCACGAGCACCAGACGCTCCAGCGCCTGTCCCGGTGTTCCTCAGAGGTGCTGACGGAGACTGCCTGCTCCTCTAATGATGCCCGTTTTACTGAGGAGGCAAAAGGTTCAGCGAGACGAAATTCTTGACTAAAGTCACATGGCCAGTAACTGGCCTACATGATATTGAACGAAGTTGGGTGTTTCAGAAGGCTGCAGGAAGGGAAATATTTATATCCAAGACCCACCTCTCCTGCAGGCTTATCTCTCTCTGTCTCTGTCTCTCTCTCTCTCTCTGCCTCTAGAAGTCTATGAATCAAACTTAGCTTTTCTTGAAAAGACAGTCTTATAAGTTGTAACTGCAGGCATTAATCCATTACTGCAGCCTGTGCAATAATTGTCTGTGCACACTTCATAGCTCCTTCTCCAAACCAAACCCACAGCATCTTGTGGGAACCGGGGCTCTCAGAAGTTCATGGCCCCAGAATACAAAAGAGAGCGTATCAGGGGCTGAGTCCGTGGAGCAGCTGGTCCCCGGGTGCCGGGAGAACAAAGATTCTGCCCTGAAGACAGAATCCACAGAGTCCATCGCAGGCAGAGCAAAGCAGCAAAGCAGGGGCAGCTCCGTCGGCCACGGGAGCTCTCTCACCCCAGGCCTTTCCATCCTCTCCACACGCCAGAGTCTCAGGATCTTTCTGCCCCGGAGCCTCTGCCGGTGACCTTCCTCCTCCCACCAGAGCAGAGCACCCCAGATCAAGCTCCCAGCAGTGCGTCTCCCTTTCTCTCCCTTCAGTCACATCCTGCGAGGGTGGGAGTCTGATGATGTCAATTTTCTGCTCAAAAAAAAAAAAAAATCCAGCAGCTTCCTTCCTACTACAGATTGCATTTCCTGGAACAGATACGCTGTGCGGTTGGCAGCTGGGAAATGCTTTGGGATCAACAACCCTTGGGAAGGAAGGAAGCCAGATGTGCTGAAGGGAGAAGTTGGGCCTAAGTCCAGGTCTGACCAAGAGGGCCCCAGTGACCTCCATCTCCAAATCGTGGATGCCAAAGGATTCCTCTCCTGATCCCCGTCCTCCTCATTACCCCGGGGCTATGTCACACCAGCGGACAGGATATTGTCGCTGTTGTCTCATTAATTCTGATTTCATGTCTCCGTGTCAATTAAATGTTTTCACATTCCTTTCCAACAGCTTGAGGAACAATATTAGTTCAATGTATTAAGAGGAAAGTAATTAAATATTTGTTCTGGGGTAATTGTATATAAACTGCATGACAATTGAGCTGGTGATGTAATTAGTGAATCTTAATTGGAGGCCCTTTTACAATCAATGTTTAATTCACTAACAACTGTTTTGGCTTCGGTGCAAATTAAATGGTTGTCATTGGCCATCCACACCCAATGCCATGGGCACCGGCCCACTTTCTGGCTGGGAACACCTCTGCTACCAGGAAACTTGGCGATGTTCAGCAAGTCTTGCTCTTTCTGGGAAACTCATTTTCATCACCTGCAGAGTAAGACTGTTTAAAAAATAGTGATAGCTGATGACTATTGAGTCTCTATTATGAATCGGACGCTGCACTAAGCACATGTGCGTAATTCATTTCTTCCAAACAACAACCCAGTAATTAGGTGCTATTCTATTATCTCTACAGAACAGAAAAGTGAAACACAGAATAACTTGTCCAAGACAGTAGAAGAAAAAGGATTTGATCCCAGGGCTCATTTTTGCCAGTAGGTAAGGTTTAGGAACCTCGCCTTATAATTTCCCTCCCTAGTCCTTTAGACACCCAAATACTTCCATCTAATGTCATTACTTATCCCTCCTGACACAGAGTACTGTGTACAGAAGACTTGCTGGCTTTGACCTCCACTGATTTGCCTCCAATACCCAATAATGTTCTTTCCTGCTGGCTCTTACAGCTGAATCAGTCAGGAAGACTTAGACTACGGTGTAATAACAAATGGTCCCAAAATGTAAATGGCTCCCAACAGAGACTTGTTTAACTTCTCCCATGTTCCATTTCCAGTGTTAGAATTTCTTGGGAACTGCGAACAAATGTTATGCCGTGTTTTCTGGACTTCCAAACTGTCCCTTTGCACCTCTGTTCCAAGCTATCTTCACTCTAGAGCCAGGGTGAGACAGCGAAGGCCAACACTATCGGGCTTGTGATGACAGGAAAGACAAACAGCCAAAGGAGAAATGGCTCCGAAAACTTCTGCTAGCAGCACTGCTGGAGAGCCTGGCTCACATTTAATGGCTTAAAACAAGCAACATGGATACCCTAAAATGCAACTGATTTTCACCCTTCTGTAGGGCAGGACACCCAAAGCCACACAAGCAAGCTGGTCCACAGGTCGAGGGAGTATCATTTTCATGTGATGGGGCAGAGCAGCAAATATTTCAAACAGTAATAGAAAGCACTACCGTGTGCTTTTGGCATCCTGCTCTCTGTACTAAATGATCCTCACCTCAGCATGAGGCTTCTGCACTTCTGCTCTAGGGCATGACATTCCTTGGTTCTTATTGCAAAGCTGCACAGAAAGGCATAAGGGAAAACACTATCATGGCTATCTGAAGTCTGGAAGACATGGACAGGCATTTCTCTACGACTCCCGGCGTCTCCCTACGTGCTACGCCAGCGTCCTCCTCCCCTGTCCTCCTCCTTTTTTGCCCCCAGGCTCCTGCCTCCACCCTCCCCAGGCTCCGAATAATCAAGACTAGGGCAGTTCCATGAGTTCTTTCCTCACCTTGTCTTATAATCCTCCTGGAAAGCTGGTGCTGGGACAGCAGGGCTTCCGAAGACCCTTCTTCAGGTCCACCGAGGCCTCTCACGCTGGTGATGGGCTCTCAGAGCAGAAGAGCCTCAGTCCGCAACTGTGGTCACATCCTCTGTCACGTTTCCTGCCAAGCAGGAAGCGCAAAGAGGATGAAGGGGTCAGAGACTCCTGCCACCTTCTCAGCCCCGATTTCCCTCTTTGCCCTCCTGTGACCCCTGCTCCCCGCCCCCACTCCCTGCCTCTCCTGGGGATTAGTCTGGGAGCGAGAATGGGAAGGGAAAGAGGGCCTCCGTTCCTAACCCAGATCAGCCACCGACTGAGAACGGAGCTAAGAAAGTCACCAGAGATCATTTCTGAGTCTTTCATGGCTGCACCATATCCCAGCACCCAGCCTGATGCATAGTAGGGCCTCAATCTTTCTTAAGTAAATGAATTGCTGAATGAATGAGGTTTCCTCTAGGAAGCTCTGTAAAGGACATCTCAGCTCTGAGGACCCATAATTCTGTGATTCCATCAATTTTCTTCCCCCTGACTCTCTTTTGGGACTGACGGGCCAGAGATACCAACTCAAATGGCAGTAAATGTGCAAGTGATTTTATACCTAATTGACAAACTAAATGTAGATAAATCACTAGGACCAGATGGTACTTGCCTGAGAGTAGTGAAAGAACTCAAGGGTGAAACTGGGGAATTGTTGGCCAAAATGTGCAAGTGCTTATTATGAAGGGAGGCAGCAGTGCCAGGAGCTAGAGAGGCTGGCAGTGCCCTCCACAAAGTCCCTGGGAATGTAACACAGAAAGACTGGCTGTGCAGCCAGGGCAGCTGGTCTTTTAGAACAAAGAGGAGCAACTGGCAAACCACTATCCAGGGAGGAGGATGTCTTGGTTGTACAGGGGAAAATCATTATCGCCTCGCTCCCCTGTGATTCCGTTGGGGAGCCACAGGTGGGCAGTACGGAGAGAGGTTCCAGAGGAAAATGAGTCCAGGCTCTCAGAGTGGCACAGTAGAATCTTTTAGAAATGCAAATCAAACAGAAGCACCCAAGGTCAGCTGTCTTAGAAAGAACTCTGATTTAAGATAAGAATTGTTTTCTGTTGGCCAGTATATTTGGAGATTTTGGCATCTATGTTCATTTGGGAGATAGACCTGTAGTTCTCTTTTCTGGTTGGATCTTTCTCTAGTCTTCCAATCAAGGTCACGCTTGCTTCCAGGAATGAATTTGGGAGTACAGCTTCCTTTCAATTTCATGAAGCAGTTGAGAAATAGCAGCATTAGATCATCTCTAAATTTCTTGTAGAATTCAGCAGTGAATCTGTCAGGCCCTGGGATTCTCTTCTATCTTCAATTTCACTGATTCATGTTGGTTTATTTCACATTTCTATATCGTCTTGATTCAGCTTTGGTAATTCCTATGTATCTAGGAATCTGTCCATTTCTTCTGTGTTTTCTGCCTTATTAGAATATAGGTTCTCAAAGTACGTGCTGATGATCTTCTGGATTTCTGCAAGATCTGTTATAATTTCACCTTTTTCTTATCTAATGGAGTACTCCTCAGCCACAAAGAAAGATCAGCTTGAGGCATTTATACCTACATGGGACCACACGCTTAAGTGTAATAGACTGGACACACATGCATAAAAACTGAAGTGTTTCTGTGGTATGAGAAACTGAAAGTGTAAATGAGGGTCAAAATGTACATTGAATATTGTGAAATAGGAAAAAAAAAATGTCCACATGGGAAGGGGAACAGGGAGGTGGGGAAAGGAAGGAAAATGAGAAACGAGGTAAAAACTGTCCCCCAATGTTTTTGTAAATAAGGAAGGGAAGAAGGATTGAGAATAGGGGAATAGGAAAAACTAGGAATCAAGATCGATCATGGACAGCACAAATGCCCTATGATGAATGTGATCATTATATACACCTATAATGTACCAATAAATTTAATTAATAGTGAAAAAAGGCAGGAGTTGTATGGAACTAATAATTTATCATTACAAAAGTTGTTCTAACTTGTCAGAGGTACTCTAGAAAAGCTGATCTTTACAACATTGTGAAATTGGTAGAAAAAATTTATTAGTTGTCATTTGAGACATGACACAAAGAAATGACTTGCCTGTGTCACTTAGCCAAGCGTTAAAATGTCTTAAAACCAGAGTTTTAGTTTCCTAAACTCCAATGTATTCTCTTAACTACATATTTAAGAGCTTCATACTCACAGATCATTTTATAAAACTTTTTTATTAATCATGAAAAATTGGATCTATCAGTGGTCCATTGCCACAATACCGCTAGCAACCTCAAAAACAGGGACGATGATACGTATTGCTATAAGAGTGAGCATAAATTGCTTATAGAACAAATGAGATTAGCTTGAGGGCCACTCACTTACACTAATCTAAACTGGATCAGTTCCACTCTGTACCCTATACCTCACGCTTCTCCTGGAGCGAGTAGGTATCCTGGGTGTGTTCTCCAGGTGACAGCAGAGGCACTGTATCAAAGAATGAAAACATCTTGAAGCTCAGTCTTGGATCTGGCACATCATCATTTCTGTGGTGCACATTCTTCAGGAAAAAAAACATGCTTCTGCATTGATTCCAAAGAGAAGGCATGGGACAGTCTATCCTGCCCACGACAGGAGGCCACTGTGATGCTATATAGCAAAGAATGCAGACTCAGACTATTACTACAGTTACCCAAAGATGGCACCTGTAGCAGCATTTCAGAGTGTGTAAATTATTTTAAACTCTTATTGAGAATTAAGTGCTAAGCAGGCAGGTGTATTCAGCAGGATATGCACATCTATCTGAATGTGTAGAAAAGAGGCAGAAAACTAGCATGGGTGTCTGCTGGGATTAGGTTAAAATGAAAATAATTGAATAACTCTAAGTAACTGGTTAAAACAAGACAAGTTTTAATGCTTTTCATGTTAAGTATAAAGCTAAGCATTCTAGCCTGGTCCAGTAGCTCTGCTTCAGGAAGATTTTAGCTTCATCTAGATCTGTGCCACAGCATCCCTGAGATGTAGAATGCTAACACAAAAACACCTAACGCCTGCATAGTCTTTCTTGCTATTTGAAATCTCCAAAGCTGCAAGAAAATGCCTATGTCACTGCTACTTTTCAAAGTTCACATATGTATTGATTGGGAGGAGGGAGGCTTCATTTGCATCTAAAATTCTAGCTGCAAGGGAGCCTTGACAAATAGTGTTAAGACTTTTAGCCTTTGCAGGACACTCCAAGATGAAGAACAGCATTTGCAAAGGGTAGAGTCACAAAAGAGTATCCCGGGCTTTGAGAATAAGGGTACCTCGGCAGTCCGTGATGTGACAAGGAATCAGAAAACTGCTCTGTTCTCTTTCCCTTCCTCTCTTCACCTTCCTTACTGGGAATGTTGACAGAAGAACTTGTTTCACTGAGGAGGGAAGGAAGGAGAGGACAGAGAATTCTTGTGATCAGGTCACCTATTACTCATGTCCTGACAGAGGCTATGTCTGTGGAAACAACAGAGAAAAGTAAGGAGATGAAGAACAGGAGTTTTAGTGCATCACTGTTGTCTTCCTTAACCCACATGTGGGGCTCTCTATAACTCAGAGAGGAACAAATAAATATGAAGGCATATATATTATTAAGTATAATTACATTGTTACTTATAGGTTCAATTAAATACTCTGGACATTTTTATAATGTAATTTGAGGTGTGATGTGTGCAGCAACGGCATTAACCTTTAATCATGGTTCTTTCCCCTGGAAAGGCAGTAATGACCCTATTAATTAGTAATGAAATGATTAAATAGAAGTCATCAGATAATGATTCCTTTTACTGGGTCTTCTCCTTAAATTTAAATGTGGCCTTTTGACTTTCCTCCCCTAGGGAAATACATCCGAGGGGGTGGGGTTGCACAGGAGGGGGGATCCAGAACGTGCTGTAGCCTCTCCTCTCCTAAGGCACAGGGTGCAGAAATGGAGAGTGTGAGCCCTGTGCAATCTGGGATGTGTAGCACCCATCCTAAGAATGTTTATTTGGCCTTTTGGTGTTGGTGATGGACCTTCTCGAGGGACACACTTGCAGGCTGTGCTGACCTCAACAGCATTAGGGCCTCACTAGAATCGGCTCATTCCTGACCACCCTTCCACTCTGTGCCTGATCCAGCCTCTTTGGATCCTTCAGGGTCTCCCTGGGCTTTTAGAGAATGCAATTTCCACTCATAATCTGGGACTCAGACCGCACAATCTTCTGTTCCTTCTTACAGTTCACCAGACTCCCGGGTGTTCCAGAAATCCCTAGGAAGCACTGAGGGAGTGAAGGCAAATATCACTGCCCTCAGGGAAGCCTGTGAAATCCAGCCACATGCTGTGAGCAACAATGGGTTGATAGTTGCTACACTAGAGAGAAGAGGAGCAGCTGGAGGCAGCTCAGAGGAGGACACCATACTCAGTCTGGTAAGGAGTGTCATGGAGGGCTTCATGGAAAAGGTAACAGCCAGGCTGAGGCTTTCAGGATAAATGAAGAGACCAGCAGAGCAGGTATTCCAACCACCGGATGTATGAGTGAAGCAGCCTCTATTTGTTTTTCTGTACCTTTGGTGCTATATGGAATCCACAAGGTACCACCCACCACGTAGCCCACCATATTCGTGGAGTGCATCCCAGGTTCTGCCTGCGTGGCTGCCCACCCTGGCTCCTCACTCTGTACTCTGGCGCTTGGGTCTCAGGACCTGAAGTCTCCGGTCAGGAATGTGAAGTTACTTCCCGTGACTTCCACCAGGTTCTTCCTGCCTGCTTTCTCTGCCCTCAGCTTCCTTCCACGGTACCTCCTCCAGGCTCGTCCCTCCGGAGTTCTGCAGCCTGGGCCCACTGTTTAACCCAGCTGGCTCTGCCCATTTTGAGAGACAACTAGGACCCTACCTTGGTATGTCACCACACATATACCCTGTGTCCTTTTCAGGATGTGACTGAGAATTTGCCGGTATCTCTTCTACTCAAGTCCCATAAATCAGCATCTATCCACAAGGTTCACAGAGGCAGAGAAATGTGTCCTGCTGGCCATGTGTATCTAACCAGACATCTTACATCAAAGGAGCCATGGCTTTGGTAGACTCTTGCATCTACTAACCTGCAGCTACAGGGCTCCCTTGACTGATTCGGAGGCCTGGAGGTCTGATCATCTTTTGCCTGTGGCTTCTTTGCCTCCCTTCCTTCTTCAGTTGTTCATTCATGTAAATATTTTTAGTGCTAGGCCCTGGGGCTCGGTAAATGATGAACACACAGACCTTCCTCTGAAGTTATGCATTGCTGCATGAAGAGAAAAAATATGGGTAATATTTGTTTGAAAATGTGAAGCTTCAGAACAGGGCACTGATGATGGGCTGAATTCCGAGTGTGGAGGGTCCTCTGCACGGACTTCATGGAAAAGAAAGGGGTTAACTGGGCCCAGGAGGTCAAGAATGACTTGCAGACCTCAATCCAGGCTTCAGTGATTCTTAGCTTTTCTTAATAGAGCTCTTAGCGGGCCAGCGAGTGGGTGTCTTAACTGTGGCTGGGGAAACAGGCAGCAGAGAGAGGAAACAGGGACTCTGGAGCCTGGGGCAAAGCCTAAGGGCTGCAGAGAATCATTAAATGGGCGCAAATCCTGTGCTGGGCTTTCTGGGTTTGGAATGTCAGCTGGTGATCGGATGTGTGGATAACCGTAGCTGATTCTGCTCCTTAATGAAAGGTCAAGAAAAACGAGTGTCCTCAGTGCTTAGCAAAGGCTAGTTACCCAGGAAGGGAAATGACTCTTGATGTGAGGAAGGTGGAATTTCAAGGGACCTTTCAAGCATGGAGTATTTAAGGCCTCCTCTGTATGAATAACAAGGCCAAAAGCTGGGTCAGTTAGCAAAACGTTTATGTTTCTTCACAGTGGTCCAAGGCTGAAGGCTCACGTCTGGCGATGCCCTTCTACTGGCAGAGTCACAGGGTGGCCCAGCACATGCCAGTGTAAGAGATGGGAACGTGGTAACACCATAGCCAAAATGGCTTTGATAGCAGAGACCCTCTCAGAATCTACTAACGGACTAATGAATGGATAGGCAGGATTTTCATCACCTCTTAAAGGTGCCACCCTTTATTGTCTCACATGAGAGTTAAATTTCCTGTGTCCCTCCAACTCCTGTGGAGCTTGCCCGTGGGCAGGAGGCACCCAAAAGATGAGAGCGCAGAGGAGAATATAGTCCCTCACCCCAAATCTATGTGGGATTTCAGTTTTATAAATTGGCCCCTAGTCAACATCTCAACAAATTACCCAGATTGAATGTCGCACCGGTGCCCAGCCAGGGCCTTGACGGACAGGGCTGGTGGCTGCAACCAGGCTACGCGGAGCTGGAGCACAGGCAAACCCAATGCTGTTGGGTAGTTCTAGAGTTCTTCCGATTGGCTGGCTCAGGCTGTCAACTTAGAAATAAATCTGAACACTGCTTCTTCTGTCAGTTTGCATCTCCCGGGAAACGGACATGAAGAGGGGCAGGGTCTGGGGGGGACTGAAAGGTGAAGAGAGAGGAAACAGGTAGAGGGGTGGGGAGGGGCACCAGCACCAACAGACAAGGCCTGTGGTTGTGAGCCGGGTCACCTCTGCCCCACGGCCAGCCGGGGACATTGTTCTCGGTGCCAGTGGACTTCAGAGAAATCTGCATATGAATTGCAGTTCTGCTATTCACGAGCTTTGAGCTCTTAAGCAAAGCTGACCTCTCTCACACTCAGATTCTTCTCAAATCAACTATGTACTGAGCACCCAATTCCGCCAGAGCACTGCCCCTTCTAAGGAGTGTTGTAAGCCCTGTGGAATTAACTTGGATTTGACAGAGGACACAAGCTCAGAGAGGTCAAGTGACTTGCTAAAAAGTCGCACAGCTCAAGGTGGATGAGCATCAGGGCTTGGACCCGGCCCTGCCCTGTGATGGCGAAGCCCCTCCCTGACTCCCTAGCGTCTCCAAGTCAATTCTCTGCCCGAACTCCAGCTGAGTACTCTCCCGATGCCCAGTACCATCCCCGTTCATTGGCCACTGTGTCTGTTCATCTCTGCACATGTGCAGGGCACAGGACGGGCACAGGAGAGGCCTCTACTCCTCTCGCTTCTGCAGTCTTGCCCTCCTCGGTTCACCTCTTCAGAAGTCCCTGCTCCTCCCCCACCCGCCAGGGGCCTTCCCTGCTCCGCCTCCCCCTCCCTGGGCCACACTCTTCAGATCATCTCATTAAAGTAACTGTTGACCTGAATTCCTATTCTGATGCATCTATATTATCCTCCCCAGGGGGCCCTGGAGATTCAAAACAGACTCTTAATCCATCCACATGAATCAGAAACAACTCCCAAGAAAGCCATCTAATAGCTGCGATTAAGGGAAGGCTGCCCAGCTGTCCACGGGAGATGGCCCAGCCGGGCGCTGCCCACCTCTCTGGCACTGGTGCACAGGGACATCAAAGGTCCTCTCCCAGATGAGTAAGCTTTAGGGTTTAATTTAGGTTTCCTATTTAATTAACTGGATAAGAACATAGCTGGTGAGTTTCGTCGACAGGGCTTCCTTGTCCTGTCTCCATGTCCTCCGGGCATGAGGACCCAGCAGGCGTCACAGTTTTGGCTTCCGGAGGCCTCTCTACGCCAGAAGAAGGCCAGAGAACCCCCTTTCCCTGTACCCACTTTTTCTCTACCAACCTCAAGAGACCTTCTCCTTTACCCCCATGTAATGCCCACCCCCCCTGACTATTGCTAGAAGCTCCATGCTCAGAGGGCACGGCCCAGCTACCCTTCCTTCAGAGGCTCTGAGGGAGTCATGATGCCAGCATCCCTGCCAAGTGCTCCCAAACAGAGGACATTTTGCAGGCCCCGCTCGGCAGACAGCTAACTTCCTGGGCAGGCCTGTGCTAGCGCCGTACTCTGTCCAGTCAGGGAAAGCAGCTCATGCCTAGTTACGGTGCTTCTCCAAGTCAGGCATAAACCAGGATCACGCAGGGCTGCCTAGAACACATTTCTGAGGCAGGAACGGAATCTGAATATCTGCATTTCTAGAAGTTCCCGGTGCTCTCTCCTGAGGATGCTGGGTGCAAGGGCTTTAAAATATCTCCTCCGAAGCAGCGGCTTGGGCTGCACGTAGGAACATGCTGGAAATGCAGAATCCCAGACCCCACCCGACCACCTGAAGCAGAAGTTGCATTTTAACAAGATTCCCCAGGTGATGTGCACCGCAAAGTTTGAGAAGCACGGGTTTTGAGGAATGCGCTCGGGGTTTCTGATAAGCACAGGATTCAGGACAGGTGGGGAAGAGCCGGCAAAGGACAGGGAAGCAGTGTCCAGACCGGCGTCTGGGCGCCTCTGAGCCCCCTGCTCCCTCCCTCCGCAGAGTCAGAGCCACCACTGCAAAGGGATCTCTTTACTCTCCCTGCCAACGCCCAGCCAGGGCACGGAGCTTTCTCAGTGAGTTTGGCTCCTACCCGCTGGCTTTAGGCTGATCCCTAGCACGTCTGTCCGCCGCCAGATCTCACCAGCCCTGCCACCCTCCTCCACGCGCTCATCAGGTTCCCCGTGGGGAAGGAGGCAGGCCGCCGTCACGCCCCTTCAGTGCCTCATTCCAGACCCTCATCAGAGACCAAGAAGATTTGTCTCACTATCATCATGCAAATGAGTCATAATCCAAGTCATTATGCATCACAGGCAGAATTAATCACTTATAATTGTTATTCCTCTGCAGAGGAATGAGAAGTCATCTACTACCAGAACACGAATGAATCAGGTGTCAGCCTCTACCCCATGACGCAGGAGCCCTGGCTCAAACAGGAGCTGGCGGAGCCGGTGCGCTGAGGCCCGAGACCTTCTGATGGGCACCTTTAACCCCTGCATGGCTCGGCAGCTCTCAGAATACTGTGCCTCTTTGCCAAGGCCTACGGTCCACATCTGTGCTGAATTCACTTTTCCAATTAGGATTCAAGAAAGAAATAACAGCTACACCTTACTGAGCTTCACTATTATTTAGCCAAGAAGGTTGCGTGGCGGATAACAATTCAGTACTTCCTATATACCAATCACTGCGCCAAGCATTTTGTATGTGTTCACTCATTTAAAGTTCAAACTCCTGGGCAGTAAATGCGTTAGCGACTGTGTTCATGCCCACCTACGGTACAGAACCTGAAGCCATGAGAATGCGTGGTGTTCACAGGCTCACATAAGAGAATGTGTTGTGTTCACAGGGTTGCCAAAGATCACAGAGCCAGGAAGCCACAGGAGCGAGTAGCCATGAAAACTACCTATGTAAGCCACACTCTCCCACCTGTGCTGCTCTCAAACAACTAAACACTAAGGTACCAGAGAGACGGGGCCGGTGTATACGCGAGATGGCTGTGAGGTCCCCCAGGGAGAAGAGCACACCTTGGCCGCCACAGGCCGCTCGATCACCCGCGCGTCAGAGCAGGCCCGGCAAACACTGGATGAGCACGTGGACCCGGAGCTGGAAATCAGAGGCGGTTTCCACTTCCCAGCTGAGCCCCGGGAAACGCTCAGAACTTCCACCTGCGATGAGAGAGACAGGACGTGTTGGGTTCAAAGAACAGTAAAGACAGAAAGTTGGGCAAAGGAAGGAAACATTGAGACAAAGGGCGAAAGGCACGGTTATTTCAGTTAGAAAACGAACAGTGCTTAGAGTCAACTTTCAAATGGCTACCAAGAAAACAAAAGGCAAGTGATCTGAGTTCAGCCATTTTCCTTTCCCGGAATGCTTCTCAGTCTGGGCTGCAAGTCTTTTATTAAGTTCACATGCCGCGCGGTCCATGGTACACAAGAGCCACCTTTTTCGCCAAAAGCCTGTGAGTCCGGTTTCTGGCCGCCATGTCGCCCCCTCCAGGTCCTGAAACTTATTTATGCCACACTCCAGGTCCCTCCTTTAAAAGCCCCCCAACACACTACGTCTTTGGCCTGGGCTGGGGGAGCTGAAGTTACACCCAGACTTCTCTGGGGTGCGGGCTGATACAGACGACCTGGGACACACTGGGAGTTTTGCCACAGGAGGCAGGGGCCAGGGGACCGTGAATCTAAGGAGTGAGGAGACCCCTCTTAAACTCTGCACTCTGGTCTTTCCAGAAAACAATGCTAATTTGGGGGGGGGCTTCTAGAGTCCAAAAATGAACCAAATATTGGGATAAACAACAGTTGAACAGAAGGAATTTTTAAAGGATCTTCTGACTGTCAACTTTTTAGTATGACCCCCCCCATCCCCTAAAGACCCAAAGGTCAGGGCTGTTTATTAAAACCACAGACTCCCAGCACCTCCCCAAGACCTAAATCACAATTTTCAGGGGAGAGGCTGATAACCTGTGCATTTCTAAGCACTTCAACAAGAGAACACGGAGGATACTTACAAATCCTCGCCTTGAAGAGGCGGAACCTCGTTTTCCAATTAGGCTGCTGCTAGGGGCTGGGAAGACACAGCTGGACACAATCTGGTAAGAGAATCTCTGCCTCTGTTATCGTTGGTGTTCTGCAGACCTGGAAATGCTAGAAGGGGGCGGAGCTAGCTACTGATTGAGAGGGAGACAGCCAATGAGAAACCAGAAAAACAGCCAATTACCCAGAGTGCTTTGGGATGGAGGTGGGTCTTAGTGCTGCAGTTATAAATAGAAGGATGGGCGCTTAGTTGTGAGCTCTGCTGCTCTAAGTTGGTTCTTGGGGCTCTAAAGAGCGGAGGAGCGGGGAAAGGTGGGGGCGAGTGGGGAAAACGTGGGAAGTAGTGGGAAGCAGTGGGAGCTGCTAAAAGTGGGGGGAGTGGGGAAAATGCGGGAAGCAGTGGGGGCTGCTGGGAATTTCCTGAGTTAGAACTAGCAAAATAGCGTAAAGTAGCTAGAGTGGCAAAGTGAAGCTTCTTAAAGAATAAGCCTTAAAGAGAGGGGGGGTTGCATCAAAGCTGATCTCTTACTCTTCTGTGTCTTTGTTTGGGTTGGAGGCAGCCCTAAGCATGTTGTGCCTCGGCTGGCCTTGCCCCTGCGGCTGTGGGGCCTCGCTGGGCACTGGGCTGCCTCCCAGCTAGCCAATCCTGTTAAGCCCTCTTGCGAAAATCTCCCGTTCCTCAGCTTTTCTGCTCCCTTATGTCTTAAGGGGACCAGCAACGGAGAGGGAGGGCTTTCTTTGTAGATATGCCCCTCAGAGGGCCTGGAGGGCCTTACGTTCCGAGTTAAGCAAAACTCTAGGGCTTGTGTGGCCAGCAGCTCTGCTGAGCTCTCCCCAGGTGGAACCGTTCCTGTTGGGTGTAAACGGCTCATGCAAATAAACTCCAGGCGGGAGCGTGGGTCTCCTGAGGGACTGCTCGCCGTCTCCACGTCAAACCCAAAATTCTAGGTCCTGTGGCAATACTTGTTTTTTTTTCAACGGAGGGCCGCCTGTTTAGAAAGTGGGCCTGGCTCTTGGTTTTAGCCCTTCATGCTCCTCAAAGGTCCCCACTCTAGGCTAGGAGCTGTGGCGCTCTTTAGAAAAAGGCAGCCGTGCTGTAGCAAAAGCCGAACGTGAGAGCCACAAACTGGCAAAACTACAACAAACCGGAAGCTTAGGGAACGGGGTTCTTCTGGGCTTCCAGGTTCTTGGTGTTCTGGGCAAATAGAGCAAAACTGTTCGTTGAAACTATGGGAAAGGGCAGGCTGAGGGCTCGGGTATTAAGGGAAAACAGGCTTCTTGGATCTGAACCTCACTTTCATTTCATGCAACTTAATCAGTTGTCCTACTTAAAAAAAAAAAATCACCTGGCCTGGTGCCACGCTTTTAAGCTGCCTTATGGGTAACTTGCTGGACTCCTGCTGTAGATGTAAATTAAACAAGGTTTCTTGTGTTCCCACATTCAACAGGAAAAGGTGACCCCTTAATCCAGTACTCAGCTGCAAGCCTGACTTCATTGGGGTCCAGATTCTTATTACTCCCCCCACCCCACCTGCGGTCAGGAAAACTCGCACTTACTGCCTTCTCTGACCTCAGCAAGTTCAGTTATCTGCCCCAGCCCTTAATCTACCTTGGCCCCACGTGTCTCCTCCAGCTGGAGAGAAAGGCGGCGTGTTGAGCTAGGATGAAGGCAATAGGGGTAAACAGTACTGGCCTCAGATGTTTCCCTTATTGAGGGTGTTACATAAACTTGGGCAGTGGCATACCCAAGGGAGAGGGTGGGTGTCCAAGTAGCTTGGAATACGTCTCTAGTGAGACCATAGCTAAAAGTTTTCTGGCCCCTTGAGATGCTATGTAGCTACTTAAGGACAGGGGGGAGCTGGGAACCTCCATGCAACTGAGTGCTATAGCGTTGATGAGCCCGGCCTGGCCCAGGCCGCCTCTACCTACAAAAGACTTCTGTAGTGACACGCTCTCCCTGGCAGCTCCCAGGAACTGGTATGAGTACGGGCTCTCCCATGGTGGCAGAGGCTTAGACACGGTAGGGCCCAGTCTCCAACAGACCAATACTGGCTTCCAAGAAGTAAAAGATGACTTGTGTGCCCCGTTGGAGCTTTAAGGAATTAATGGGCTATGTGGCTGATCTAAGACAGGGCTGGGAAATAGCTCGGCTTGCTCATCTGAGAAGCGTGTGAGGGGTGGGGTGGAGTCTGCCCAGCTGGGTCAGTCCTGAGCCTCATGAAAGCCTGAGTGAAAACGCCTGGGTCACCCCAAAGGCAGCTGCGGGGGCTGTTAGTGTTGCTCACGGTGGAGGTGGGCTGCGCTGGGGCCTTGTCCAGAACTAGCCGCTGGCTCACTCCTGCAGTAGCGCTGTCAACCAGGACGTGCGTCTCTGGCCTCCTGAAGGTGGTTCCTAAGATAACGTGTATTAGTGCTACACTGATCTCTATCATGCGGAGTTAGTACACGTCTAACGCCTCTGAACCCTCGTCGCCCTTCCCTCCCTCAGACTTGCTGTCTTTCCACTTAAAGAGGTCTTATTTCACTTATTGGAACAGGCACCGAGCTTAAATAGCCCATGGCTTTACTCAGGTGAGAAACGCGGGTGAAGTGGGACAGTTGGGTGGCGGCGTGCCTGTACGTGAGGGCTGGATGCGGGCCGAGTTCATCCGGGTTTCCTTGGCTCACTCTGAAGCTGTTAGCACAGAGCGGCTCAACTTCGAGGGTTTTGTGGTCATTGAGGTGGCCAGATGTAGAGTGGTGCCGCCGTGGAAGGGCTCAGCACGTGAGCTGCTGGCTGAAAGCCTCACTCCTGTGAGCTCAGGGCTGCCACAGGTCTTTACCTGACACTTCTCTGCAGCAAGGAGACCCTGCTGGTGGTTGGTGATAGGAAGCCACTGAACGTGTTTCCTTACCTTCCTGTAAGCCGGGTGGGCTAATGGTGCCTCGTTCGTGTCTGTAGTTGGCTTCACCTGCACAGGCAAGTTCACCTGGCAGAAGTCTCCCAGGCATGTCCTGTGAAGTCACCTAAGACACTGAAGCCATGGGGAAGTTGCTTAGTCGTCAGGGCTCAAAGTTGGGGGGTGGTGGAAGGATCTTAGGAGGTCAAAGTTGGGGCCATTAAACCAAACACGGTTTAAAACCTAATTCAGACTAAAAGGTAAAAGGACGGATCTTTTAGACACTGTAGCTTGAATGTTTCCTGTGCCTTGGGTAGCTGACCGATGTTGCTTGCTACACCTCAGACCCCTGACCACGCAGTTGTGGAATGAATAGGCCATGAAGATAGAGGAAACAAATTCACATCTTAAAACTGTTCTAGCTACAAGTCTGAGGGAAGCAAGAAAGGTAAAGGTAGGCCGGTGGCAGTGGCTCAAACCCAGGTTTAAATCCTTACGGCCAAGTCTGAAAAGGCCCAGAACTTCAGGGTACGGAGCCAGCTTTCTTCGAGTACCCCAGGCTGTTGGGTCATGAGTTTGACTTGTCAAAAGTTGCAACCTTGGGCCGGAGGGTTAGCTCAGTGGTTCCGGCGCCTGCCTTGCAAGCGCAAGGACCTGAGTTCGATCCCCGGTTACCACATATAATGCTGGGCGTGGTGGCTCACGCCTGTCATCCCAGCACTCGGGAGGCAGAGATAGGAGGATTGCTGAGTTCACGGCGGCTTGCCTGGGCACCATAGTGAGCTCAGGGCCAGCCTGAACTACAAAGCGAGACCCTGTCTCCAAAAAGCAAAAAAAAAAGTTGCAACCTTCTTGGGAGGCCGAGACGGGAGGATTGCTGAGTGCGTGGCAGCTTGCCTGGGCACCATAGTGAGCCCAGGGCCAGCCTGAACTACAAAGCGAGACCCTATCTCGAAAGTTGCAACCTTGAGGGCCGGAGATCTAGCTCAATGGTTCTGGTGCCTGCCTCACAAGCACAAGGGTCCTGAGTTCGATCCCGGTAACTACATACAATGCTTCACGTGGTGACTCACGCCCACCAGCCACCAATACCACATACCACAGTGCCGGGCACGGTGGCTCACGCCTGTCATCCCAGCACTCGGGAGGCAGAGGCAGGAGGATTGCCGAGTTCAAGGTTTGCCTGGGCTACATAGTGAGCTCAGGGCCAGCCTTGAACTCAAAGCCAGACCCTGTCTCAGAGTTGCAACCTTGAAAGGGCCCGCCGCCCCCTGCTGTGCTGGTACTGTGCTGAGGGCGGCGGAAGGAAATTGGGTGTGAGGCTCTCACCAGAGCTGGCCCTCCTGCCTGAAGATTGCTTAGCGTGCCCAACTGCTTTCTGAATCCTTAATTTTTCCCTGGAATGAGGTAGGGAATAGATGAATCCAGAACTCGACTGAACCCGAACTCGTGGTTCTGCAGGGAAGCTGCTCGTGGCGAAGCTTGGCTCTCGGGAGCCCTCAGTGGCAGGCAAATGTACCAGGGCCAGTAGCTGGAAGGCTGCAGTCACAGGCCAAGCGTAGCTCTGCTGTGAGGTTAGCCACTGGCTTCCAATGTCTTGGTAAGCAGCAAGCAGCTTTAGCTGTCTGGGAACTTTATTAAACTGTAAAGCATCCCAAGGCTTAAGGGTTCAGCGGGGGTGAAAGGGAAGCTGGAATTTCTAGGGCTGTAGTGACAACTGCACCTGCCTGGGTCACCTGGCCAGAGAATCAGCCGTGACACCGGCTCCTTATTTGCTCCAGACCCCAACCCCCCGACCCCGAGCATACGCTGCTCATGTAGCACCTGAGAGGCTGGCGTCTCTCAGGCTTGCTCTGGTGCTCCTGTCCACTGTTCATCGGTGTAACCCTTTGTAGACTAACTCAAGCTGTGGGGGGTAGTTGGGGGTCCTCGGATGTAGCCCTCTGGCAGGAAGAAACTGGTATAGGGGGACCCTCGTGCCTGAAGCCTGGATGGTGGGGGCTTCCACTTGAGCCATCTGTCACAGCCCACAGGCTCCTAAAAGGACTCATCCGAGTGTCTGACTATAGCTCTCTTCCAGGCCCTCCTCGAACCTGCAGGAAGGTTTTGGACTAGTCCACAGCGTGTCTAACCTGGCCTCTGCCAAAGGTGCTGCCTTGGTTCTTGAAATGACTCGATAGTGTAGGCACTTTCATGAAAGCCATAAAGAAAGAGCCTGGTGGGAGAACAGCTATCTCTGCCACCTTTATTTCTGCCACCTTTTTCTATTCCCGAGGGGAAAATGAGGGTGTAGAAGAGTTAAAACCACAACCATGTCTTCTGCCAGCCTTTCCTGAAGGCAAGAATCCTGCTGACCCAGTGGGTTCTATTACACAAACTTGTCCATGGTTCACCCAGTTGGGGTCCCCCAGGGTGGTCCTGGTGGCACTTCAATAGGCAGTTGGCTTCTCAATTCTGGGGACAATTTCTCTAGAAACTCAGACCGGGCTCTTCTAGATTCCTGTATTAACCTCATGTACACTTAAACTTGGATAATCTTGATCTGTCTCCTCAAGGGGAAACCACAGTTGGCAAAGAAATAAACCTATGTATTAACTGAGAGGTGCCAGACACCCACGACTGGCAGGGAGAGATGTAATGGCTGGAAAGAGATGGACCCAACCTAGAATACCCAGTGTTTGCCCACAAGTCCAAGTGAGACCCAAACCCAATCCACTTCACACCGATACTTTAACTGCCACAGCCCAGCCTTGTCAACAGCATCACCAAACATGTCTCAAACATTCAAATAATAATAGGGTCATAGTTCTGTCAATTATCCCGCAAACCAGAAATCCCTTCCCTGAAAAGGTCCAACAGTTTTTCAAGTTTCCTCAAGTCTAATAGCTGTGAAACCTGAGTTGCAGAATCCCAGAGAACCTAGGACAGATACTCCAGTCCAGAGTTCTTCTGAAGTAGAGGATGGAGTGGAGGATGGGAGACAGACGGGGAATGAAGAATTCAATGAAACCCAGTAAGGTTCAGTTGTAGATCGTATCTGGCATCTAAAACATGGTAAGATGGTCAAGGTTTTGTGTAGCCCTCCCCAGGGGTTCCCTGTCACAGCCCACGTGGCCTCTTGGCTGTGTTCCACGCGTGGAATCGCCGATATGTGGGTGTCTGTGCTGCACATCTGGCTTCAACTACTGCCTTCTCAAGGGCTCCTGGCTTGGTTCTCCAAGGTCCTTGGAGTGGAAACTTCCCTAACAATTGCGTGCAAGGAAGTGAAGCCAGTATCATACAGATGCCCATAAGAGCAGCAGCAGCAATCCGGCCCCCTTAGACTATAGCTGTAGTGCTGAGCCAAAGCAAGTCCTATGGAAAGAACTTCCTAGGGGGACCCTCAAGTAGGGGAGATCTGTCCTCCACCGAAAGGTTTACACTCCGCATGCTTGAGCCTGTGTGGGACAAACTGGGAACGGTGGGGACAGACAGGGCCACTCTGGTCAAAGTTTGATGTGGAAAAGGGACCACTGTGGTTTTTTTTTTTTACGAAATGGAGTATTACTCTGCCATAAAGAATGACAAGATCAATCCACTTAGGTGCAACTGGAGACAGCTGGAGGATATACTAATAAGTGAAATCAATAGATCAGATAGACAATTCCCGGATCTTCTCTTTGGCATGAACACCTGTAGATGCAAATGAGTTCTAGAAAGTAGGACAGCTTTTATAGAGGAATATTTCTATAGGAAACTTGGTGTGGGAATGTGAGGGGAAGGAATAAATGATACAGAATGAAAATAAGAGCATGTATAAAGGGGGGGAGGGGGGAGTGGGTAGGGATATGGGTAAATGAGAACTGGCATATACTGGTACAAATTTCCCAATGTTATGTGACTTTGAGATGTATATAAATTGTACCAATAAAGAATTCAATTAAAAAAATTAGTTTCAAAGTAAACTAGGTATAAAAGTAGCCTCAAGGCCGCTGACCTGGTCATTACGAAAGACTTGCCCAAACCCCTGGCAGTAGGAAAGAACTTTAGCCAATGAACAGATGACTTGGGCCATAAGCACCATTCATAAACTTAATGGCAAATAGAAAGATACAACTCGTTAAATGATGGGAAACTGTGCTCAAAACTACAACTGCATGTGAACTTGGATATAGAGTGAACTTGGGTACAGGAAAGGCGTAAAAACCATAGGAATCCTGGGTGAGCTTGTATTTTCCCGCCTCCTAAATGTCACACGAGGTTGTCATTTCTCCACTTAATCTCTTGATGGGGGTCTTATTCTGTGGCCTATTCAGGCTTAAACTGGTTCTTTGTGGCTTCCCCAGCCCCAGTTTCTTAGGCTCTCCACACCTTTCGTCCTGAGAGGCTGAGAACATGTTGAGGGGTCCAGGCTTCCAAGAGAAGCATCCAGCCCAACAAGGAAAAATAACTTGAGAATATTTTTCCCCTAACTCTAGGGAGCTAAACTGAAGCTCTGGTCATAGGGAGAAGTAGGAAAATGGTACCTCGAGGACACACGGGTCTCTCCTGGATTTGTGCTGTTACGAGAGTTGCTCTGTGGCTGAAGTAGAAAATCGGGTTTGAAGGAATAGGAACCGTAGGACTAGGTTGTCAAAGCTTTCGTGGAACCGAGTAGCCTCTTGCACGGAGGGCATCTCCCTCTTGGGCTGGAAGGGGGCAGGCTCTAGGGGCCGCTGCGAGGCATCCTAGAGCTCCTGTCCTGTTGCGTGTGGAAGGCGGGGCTGCAGCTGCTGACACGTCCCAGTGCAGCTGCCTCGTGTTGCTGGAGTCTCGGGTGCCTGCTTGTCAGTAATGAGCATGGAAAGTGGCACACAACTCCTCAGTGACCAGACAAGTCTTTTGGGCTTCCTGGATCAAACTCTCCCTCTTGGCTCTCAATTTCAAGCACTAAGTGACAGAGGCTCTGCGTTACCTGCCCTTGCCACTTAGAGGGTTGTCCTCTAGTGGAAAGCCAGTCTCAAAGCTGGACTGGTGCCGCCTCGCCTGAGATGAGTTGTTTGGTCATGTATTTGAGGACAAATCTGATGTCTATCTTGGGGCTCTTCCTTCAGTGTACTGCAGGAAAAGACCTTGCTGGGAAGACAAGTTTAATGGTCTCCAATGTGACGAATTCCCAGACTCGTGTGTTTGGCTTGTGGGCAGGAAAGATGCTAAGACTATCCTCAAAGGAGCTTGTATAACTTTTGAACAGACCATTAAACATCTGTTCAACTTTGTCAACAGGATCTCTAGGCCTTTAACACCTAAGGGCTCCTTCTGTCCTATCCAGGAATGTCTATTACTCAGCAGTTCCCCAAGTTGGCCAGCTAAGGAGCCAGATAGGTGAGTCTTTGTGCTGACCCAGTGGCTGTCCCAAGGGTAGGCCTAACTATGGCCCTAGACATTCCTCGTGTGGAGGATGAACTATAAGACATGGGGCTGAAAATACTAACAGGACATCTCTTAGGTGGAAATAACTAACAGGACCTCTCTTATGGAGGAGACTCCATTATAGTGACACCATGTGAGGCCAAGTCTCGCCAGATGCTCTTCCTGCCTGAGCTGTGCTCAGTGTGGGAGATGGTCTTGATTCTATGGCAGGGGAAGTGGAGAAACCCTGTGTAGGCTTTCTTGGCTTCTAAAGCTCAGCCACCTAGACAATGAATCTGGCCTGGCTTCCTGGGTAAACTGGTCTCATCAGCTCTAACTTTTGAAGTTACAGGAACAAGGAGTACAGAGACGTGATCTGTGCTCCACCTGGAGCAGGCCTCCTGGACATTAATATTCCAGAATTCATGGTCATACTGGGAAAAACTCGATTCAGAGGAAATGGTCCTTGGCTCACAGATAGAAGCCTTTTGTTCAATCTTTCATCAGAGGTGAATATTTAAATTGTATACTCATAAAAGTGTGTTCCCTAGAAAGCAGGACAGCTTTTATAGGGTGGAATATTTCTATAGGAAACTTGGTGTGGGAATGTGATGAGGGGAAGGAATAAATATACAGAAATAAAAACATGTATAAAGGTGGGGAGGTGTGGGTGGGTAGGGATATGAGTAAAAATGAGAATTAACTTGTGTCATATACTTGTACAAACTCCCCAATGTTATGTGATTTCGAGATGTATATAAATTCTACCAATACAGAATGAAAAAAGTGGGGAATGCAGATCTAGTTACATAAGGACTTGCTAACAGGCTTCCTTTGGGTGGCTTCACCCGTCTGTTTACCCCTTGGGTAATGACATCCAGGTCGACTGCCTGTTCCTGCTAATGCTACAACAAAGCTGAATGGAAGTCCTTGGGAAAGAACTGCCTTTTATTCCTAGACTTTAGGCACAACCGACCGTTAGTACTACCTAGAGACCTCATGTATAAAGAACACTCTCTACTTTCTCACTGCTGGGGCTCGGGCTCAGTTGCTGAAGTCATCTGAGATTAGACATTGTATTTGTTGGGGTTGTTTTTCCCTCCCCTTGAGCTACCTTGATGTGCCCCACATCGGGGCTGGGAATTCTGGTTTGTACCACTTCATACTCCACTGGAAAAACTAGTTCGTTGGCAACCTTAATTAGCTATCCACACCTTTACATAACCACTTAGCGATGAAGGCACAGCTGATCTAATTAAGAAAAGCGGCAAACGTTCACACCGACCGGCACAAGTACGATAAACCCACCTGCTGGGGTAATTGCTTAAAGGAGCAGCTGAACCACACTTGCGTGTGACATGGAGGCCTGCCAGGCACACTCGGGAGCAGCGCCAGGACCTGTCCCGGAGAGGGCAGCGTGGGGAGATCCTGCCCGTGATCGACCAAGTAGGCCACACTGGATCCTGGACACCTGGCTGTCCCAAAGCTGTAGGGCAGCTGTGAACGTGGGGTGCACGGGCCATGGCATGCTGTCTGTATCTCTGAAAGCCCTGAAAGGCTCAAGACTGAGCCAGAAGCAACCTGGAGATCCTGAAGTCTTAGCTACCGTACTAAGTGGGGTTCGGGTGTGGGGTTGCCCAGCGCTGCACCACCTTCAGTATGCTCCCTGCAGAGCCTGGGGAGGCAGGTGGTGGCGCTACGTAGGCGTACGGATTAAAGGGACAACCAATGACCCTAGCTCAGGGAAAACCCACTCCCCAGGGGCACCGTGCCGCCTCTGACAGATGAGACAAAGCTGGAGACTGATAAAGGGGAATTGGAGAAGCAAAGCCAGACTGGGATGTAGCTGAAAAATGGGTGTGGGCTGAGGGTGTAGCTCAGTGATGCAGTGACTGCCAGGCAACCACGAGGTGCTCGGTTCAATCCCTGGTACCACAAATGGAAAAATGGGGATAAATGCCTTGAAGCCGCAATACGAATGTCTCTGTGGGAGTCGGAAGCGGCTGCATCGTGGCCCGCCTGTCCCTGTGAGTGGCTGGGAGGGTGTCGAGGGGATGCCAGATCTGACACTAGGAACAAGTCTTGGCCCAGGAGTGGGAATATCTTGATCAGTGTTGAACTTGAGGCCTCAAATGTGGTAGGGTAACAGTTATCCTGAGGGAAAATTAGGCGTGGCTGACACTGGGATGTGGCCCCTGTCTCCAGGGGAGTGAGTGCTTGTACCCCACTTGGCAAAACGCTACAAGGATGTGATGAACTACAGAAATACTGAGTCTAAGCCCTAGCTATTGCTTTCCTGGCACAAAGCAAGGAAGCCTTCAGTATTGGCTCAGGCATTACTGCACACGGGATGGCTCATGCCACAGAGACCCCCCTCAGATGAGAGGAACGTGGCAGTCTGTAAAGTGTCTTACCTTTGACGTAAACTCACACTGCAGAACTGCAGAAAAAGGTTGCCAGCCCTCTTCCAGGGCCTCTGAGCAAGATAGTCATGCCAATATGTGAGGAATGTGGCATAGCCTATTTCAGACTTGGTACCAGAGCTCAATTTTGACGACCTTATAGATATAAAGAACATGGGGGAAAAAAAACCTTAAGTATATTTGATCTTTTTCTTGCCACTAGGAAACTCGTACTGGAGAGAAACCTTACAAATGTAAAGAATGTGGCAAAGCTTTTCAGCAGGTCTCAGACTTAACACAAGTTAGTAGTGTGAATGGCAAAGCCTTCACAGGGCCTCATACCTCTCGAACATAAGGTACCTACAAAAAATGAGAACTGTAGCAGAACTTATAATTCAAGTCTTAAACATCAGACATCAGAATTCATACTAATAGCCCAATTCCATAAACTTGGCAAAGACCATTTTTTGTGCCTTATTCAAGAAAACATTGGATCAAAACTATACCAAATGCAGGTAATACAGCTAGTTATTAATCCTTATTCAAAAATACCTGTAGTGACTGAAGCTTTTTCAAATATATAACCCTCAGGACAGTATTAATAGAAAAGAGAACAGTTAAAGCCTTCATTGGTAAGACAATGTCACTAGTAAAAGGCAACTATATAAATGAGAAATGTAGCACAGACTATTGCTTAATTTTCTGGATATTTTAGCTCCTGTGGTAGAAACTTGCCTCAGTAATCGTGCAGATAGGATATCTGAAAGACGTAAACACTAACATTGTAAATCGTTTACTCTGGTCTTCCTAGAACAGAACTCACTTAGCATATCAGAAGCGAAAGGCTTCCATGTTCCATCATACAGCGGCCTTGTCTCCATAGTAGTGCTGTATTAAATCTCAGCTTGTAGGGATTGCGCTAATGGGAAACTGCTTGGTCAATAAGCAATTAAGCTTCGGGGAATGTTTTAGAGAAACCCAAGGGCCATCTGAGTCTGCCACCCCTGCTGAAAAGTTGGGTAGCATAATGCAGGCTAAAAATGCCCCTGCTCCAACTCTATACCCAGGTCTTCTGCCCCTGCTGACGTGACCCTCTATATTTTAGCCACTGTCCAGAATTTTCTACTTGGCTGACCTTGATCAGACGGTCTGATAGAGGGAGCACTGCTTCAAACTTGAAAGACGAGAAAGGTGGCTATGAGGAACAAGGAAGCAAACACTTAAGGAACTGCTGTACTACTTGGGGGTGATTATGGGAGGCCTCTAAGGGAGATGGATTCTTCAGCTGGCTGTATCTGGATGCACCACTTAAGATTTCCTTTCCTATGAATGCTTTATTTTTGAAGGGAGCTCAATACTCAAGGCGACCTGTCTTGGTCCATCTTGGATCACTGCAGTGTCACACTGGATAATTCAAAATCTTAGTCTTACAGGTTGAGGGGTAAATATCAAAGCACTGGGCATCTTGAGAGCCACCTTGCTGTATTCCATGGTGGGAAGGCAAGAGGAGTATAGTCAAGGTTTGCTAAGGTGTACTACATACTTTGTACTGGACAGAACTCGTAGGATTAGTTTTACCCAAAATGTCAGTACAAGAGATCAACTTGCCTACCAAGAGGTCCAAAGAATCCAGCCAAGGGCCCAGATTCCACAGCAATTTTCCACTCTAGTCCACCTGAAGGCAGAGTCCATGACAGTGTCCTGAGTCCAGCCTGTAGCAACGTACTTGTACTGAGGATCTGCACCTGAAGGTGGTGGTAGAAGCCAGGAAACTTGCCCTAGAGTGAAGAATTTGTGCCACCTCAGTTCAGCTGGGTATTGGCCACTAGTTTAATTTCAAGAGGTTTAAAACTGAGGGGTATACTGTGACAATCACATCATCGGAGTCAGCCACCATGGCTCAATTTAAAGATCCCTTCTTGACATGGTCATCTTGAATTTCCAACCTGTATCCTTGAGACACATCTAAACTATAGCACTGACCTCTAAGGCCCCAATGCCTTCTGCGCATTGAACCAGCCCCAGCCTCAAGATGATTGACTAGTGCAACCAATCTGCATTAATATGCTCACAGGTCCCATGACTGAGGCTTTAACTTTCATGCCAAGTTACCATGAGCTGAGAATGATTGAAGGTTACCAGAGTGTTCAAAGGGTTGAATAGAAGTTGGGAAACTTGGGTTATTAAAACTAATGCTTAACCTGTGAGGCTCCTCTACAGAACTAAAGTTCTTATGTGACTCAATATCAGCTGCTTGCTCATATATATGGCTCCTGATGAAATCATGCTACAAATGTGTAGTGGCACCATGTGAGCTAGAGTCCAGAGAGCCAAAGAAGACTTCAAAAGTCCTTGGGTATTAGCTCTAGGGAAATGGGAAAGACTTCACCCAGTAGACACCCTCTTCACTGAGTTAAGCACTCCAGTGATCGATGTGTGGAGTTGGTCTCATACACTGAGCGGTTCTCCAGAGGGTGTAGCTGGGGGGCATCTTCGACTCCAACTGCTGCCTAATACCCCGTGGAGTATCAGTTCCCACAAGGAAGGCTAAATTCTATCAGACTTCAGATGCCAGCCACAAGTCCTAAGGGGTCACCTGTTACTCCCAACTAAGCTGGGTTTCCAGGACTCCCTCTGTAGTGTTCATTTGCTAGAATGACTCATAGAACTCGTAATTTAACACTTATGACAGGTAAACATAAGCATTGCTTACAAATGAGCAGCCAGCAGCAGAGCCTTAGATGGTGAATAGCTTCCTTGTCCCCCCGGGACACTATCTTTCACATGTGTTGGTGCCAGACCCCTGGCTAGAAACTCCGGATTTGGTCCCTCTGGACTTCTGATGGAATGATTCCTTAGAAATGACTGCATCATGGGCCACTAGTGACAACCTTAACCTTCTAAAGTGAGGCCAAGTCCCCAACTTCTAATCATGCCTTGGTCTTTCCAGTGACCAAATACATCCTAAAGCTGCCTAAAGGCTATCAGGCCTCCTGTTCGCACATAACGGTGAGTCCTAGAGTTCTTCAGAGCTGTTGGGAAATGAGCTTCCCAGTACCAGAGCTTCAATGCACAACAATCAGTTGCTTAAGTGATCCTTCAGTTGTGTACATGGATATACTTCACAAGCTTAAAGTACCTAGGCAGGCTCAAGTGATAGTTGTCCACCAACCTTGACAGGTTTTGGATAAACCTTTGAAGTTCATGGGGCCAGGTACTTGTCAAATGCCCGTCACCTTAACCCTCTGCCATGTATCCCATTCCTGTGAAACTCCCTTATTACAAGCTGAGATGAGCAAGCACTACAAATTGAGACCTTCTTAAAAAGCCATTCTTTTTAGAGTTGACACAAGGTTGTCCATATCAGAACTTGGCCTGAGCAGGCTTAGACTGTTGAAAGTTTGAGGTTGATATGAAGTGACTTTGCTTTCTAGGTTAGAAAGGATCCTTTGGATTTCGTTATAACTATCACTTGCATATAGGTACTTTTCCTGGCTTGTAGCTAATGTCCCCAAAGCCTCATTGCTCCCAGATGGGGCTGTTAGGAGTAGCCGGATTAAGTGATAACACTCATAACATGTTTTAAAAAAACAATCCACCGATTGGATCAGCATAGCTCTGGGGGTGGCTGATTGGATTTATTGAAAAATGGGTGAGTAGTATCAATAAGTATGTACTTAAATTTTTTGGTGACTACACTTGTCATGGATGAATGACTTAGAGCCTCCCTGAGGGGGGAACTGAAGGTGAATTTTTAACTTGTGTACTATATGCCATTTGGCAGAGGGAAAAACAAGCGTAGGGGATTTCACTCGGGGCTTCCTATCATGTCTGTGGATGAGAACCAATGTGAGGGTTCTCTGTATGCTCATCCCCATCAAGCACTCATGGATCAGGGAAATTACCACAGACTAGACCTGCAAATTCACTGGAACCACTGATCTCACTGTCGGAGCTTTGGTCTCATTGTCAGAGCTTCCAAAAAACCCTGAAGGAAGCCGATCTGGTTTGAGGTTCTTCATCCAGTCGTGGTTCGGATGCTTTATCCAAGAGCCTGTTATAGGTCTGTGCCCTGCTTTCTCGAAGTACATGTTTACTCCCATCAGAAGGGTAAGAGAATACTCCAGAGCCTCTGAGGGGGACCTATGGACACTGCCAACTGGCTAAAGCATGGAAACAAGGTAAAGTCTTGATACAGGAGCAGAGCTCAGCCAGCAGGGCTGAACCTTAGCCTGGATACATCAGTGGGATGGACGAGCAGAGCTGTGTAACTGCTGGGGCTGCCGAAGCAAGTCTGAAGTGTAGGAGTATCCGTTCAGGAAGGAAAGGGTGCGGGCAGGCTGAACCTGGCCCCTGGGTCCTGACTGTTAACAGTATGAAGGAGCTGAAGTTCAGCTAAGTGAGCTTATGTAATCCATGGAAGCCTAACTCAAATCCAACTGCAGGAGTCCTAGACTACACTTTCCTATGTCCTTCATCTAGCTCTCTGCTTGGTCAAGAGACTAGGATGAAGTTGAGCCAAGCTGACCCCAAATAATTAACCACAAGGAGTTTGTCTTTGCAACTGCGGTCACCCTTTCACCTGACTTTGATCTTGATTAAACTATGACTGTCGGACACACTATGGTTGAGTTGCTACTTAGAGCCCAAGAAAACTACCTATTGCCCAACCTACTGTGCCTCAGCATTTGTCTCCCTCTGGGGATACATATATTTCCCCCTTGACCAGGTAGCTGGATTCCATAGCAATATCTCAACAGCTAGGAGAGTCTACCCCTGGGCTTCTAGAAGATGCCAGGGACCCTAGCTAGTATGGTCACTGTCCCCTTAGAGCTGGTCAAGTGGTAGGACCACTCTGGTTTCTTCTATGCAACTATAGTTGCCTCTGGGTATTGACCCTTTCCAAAATACTGAAAATCCTTTCAGTACAGGCCTCCACTATGTGCAAGTACCAGTGGAAATCCTAATGGTGCACTAGGACTAGCTCTGGGGACCCTTGCTTGAAATATCAAATGCTGAGCTGTAATAAGGTACTCGGATGAAATTCTCTGACCTTGTTCTTCCCAGAATGTCTAGTTCCTGATCGTGTGCTAATTGCTTCCTAGAATAACTTTAGGACCCAAATCTGTCTTCTCCCAATGCAGAGACCTTACACTCCGTGACCTTAATCCTATTAGATGTAACTTCTACCTAAAATACCCAGATCTAGAGCCAGGTAGTACAAAACTATTCTGGACAACTGCTGGGGCTAGCCATCACAGTACTGGACATTGAGACTTGGGTTTGATTCTATCAATCACTAGAACTGAACCTCCATGGAACACTATGGCTATAAAGTTCTCCTGATGTACAAAAGTTTCCTGAATGGAATGTCTAATCACTTTCTTCCCAGTATGGCTGGTGCCAATACTCATTAATCAGTAAATTAAGGAATTTAAACAGTATAACCTACTTGTAAATATGCACAGAATAGCTAACTTTCCTCTGCATTTGACTAATAGCCTTCAGTTAGGCAACGCTTCCTTCTTGTCTGATAGGGAAGAGTGCAAGACCCTGTCTGCGTGCTGGAAGACCAAAGGATCCATCTGAGGGCTTGGAGCCCACAGAAATGTCTGTGCAAGTCCACATCAGGTGGCTGAATATACTCTGGAGAGAGGCCTAAGGGTCTCTAAGTCTGGCAAAAGGCTGAAAGGTCTGGGAAGACTGAATGGATCTGAACTGGAAGCCAAGAGATGATCACAGCAAAGATGTGGATTGAAGCTCCCCGGAAGTAAGTGGCCAAAGCTTCAAAGAAAAACCACCAAAACTTTGACAAACACATGAAATGAAGATTTTCTTCCAAGGAAGAGGAGCTGAAATTCTTGCCATTCTGTTCTGACCCACCCTCTCGAGTCAAATCAGCTGAACATTCCCACTGACTCGACTACCTACCACAACCAATATCTTGGTCTTGCTGGAAGTCAAAGATGATAGAGATCTAATACTATGAACTTTACTAGGTCACAGAAGTATTCAACCTCACTACCCGGAGATTCAGCCAAGGAACAGGGTTTTAAAAACCTGGTGCCTTGGGTTATTCTAGAACATATGAACTGTTGTGATCTAGGTACTTATACACATCACCCTCAACCTTGAATTTGTACCAGTATATAACACAACTGGGGAATACTGACACCATTTAAAATCTTGATCTCATTCAAGCTTATGCCCCACCTTAAAGGGAGAAATTTCAGATTACCCAGGAAATCGGTGAAGGAATCTTACTGTATTTATAACTAGCAAACATGGTAGTGAACTCGTGTTTTAAATGTGCCCTCCTTGGACCCCAGCCAAAACACCTCATTAGTATTGGAGAGTTGACTACGTTTGAGACTAAAGCATTAATGGCAATCTGCTTTAGAAGAAAGTATTATCAACTGAGTCACCCTGGCCAACAATATGGGTTGATGATCCTGAACGACCTGTTCTACTATGAAGACATTAGACCCTCTGTCACACAAGTAGAGTTGTGAATCAGTGTGTACAAGTACATAAGTAGCTCATCAGGTATGATGGCTCTATCAGGCCAGGGAAAAATCCTTCTGTAGGATTGACTATTGAATTTGGACAATTTTGGGGTTGGTGGCTAGAGGTCCATAAGTTTCACCATGTATTCTAAAAGCTTTATCATGGTGCTGAGTCAGACAGGTCTATAGCAAATGCATATTAAAAGTAAATAACCCAAGTTTATGTTGGCTTTTTCTGCAGTGTCAGTTTCCCACAACCACAATGTCGTAGTTGGCCAAGGTCAAATGATGTTGCAGGTTCAAGATAGCTGTGGCTCCTTCAAAGAACTTGCTGTCACAAACCCAGGTGGACTGTTCAAGCTTAAGGCCAACCTCCCGTGCCCTTCATAAGGACTTGCTGCCTAGATACCCAGCCCTGGGGCCTTGTAGACAATTAACTGGAATCTGTTGCTCTAGACTTGGAGATAGTATTTTATCATGCCAAGTGGGCTCTGTAGGCTCAGAAGGCAGAGGCTCCAGAAGTGTCCTGATTTGTTCTGGTTTGGCATAACTATAGGAAAATATAAAGTAATACTTAGAGGGCTTATGCATACGTATAGCACAGATCAGGCAAAATCCAGGGAGATCACCCCAACAAGATGTACTAGAACAGTGTACTTGAAAAGGTGTTATCAGGAGTACTAGGCCTTCATGAACCAGCCTTGATGACTTCATTTTTAACCTATCCTACATGGACAAACCTGTGTGGTGAATATTTCCATAAATGGTTTCCAAATACTTCCTATATGAATTGTATGGCCAAGTCCTAGTGGGCCCTTGCTGCTGGTGGTCACTCAAGGCTTGTTGGCTATGATAGAACATGCCCCCATCTCCATAGGCTGACTTAATGGTGACTGTTTACCTGTTTAAAAATATTTGACTTGACACTTACATCCTTCTGTGGTCAAAAGACCTTTGAGGATCTTTGAGAACTAGAGATAGTGAAGCTTCTCATAGCTAAAGATCTTTATTGCCAGAGTTGAGAGAATCTAAGCTGCACATGACTTAGCTATGTCTGTATGAGCCAATTCATCAGATCTGCAGATCCATTAAGGAGGTAGGGCTAACAATGGCCACCCATTGTATGGCACGCAGTTACATCTTCTGGATTTAGTTCCCTAGGAACCATGAACAGTGAGGTATAAGGATGACTGTAGCCAAAAGGACTTTTAACTGGAGTTAGCAATTTGCAGCACTTAACAGAAGGAAACATGAGAAGTAGCAACATTCATGTTACACAACCCTTTATAAAAGGTTAAAGGGCACTTTAGAAGGCTTGGAATGCACTATAGATATTTCCACTTATGGGGGGAAGTCTTGGCTTACAACCAACCTGAGTTATCAGCCCTTGTTGAATAGTTCTCAAGTCGGGGTTCTGCGGTTCTAACACAGGACACATGGGTTAATTGAACATTAGCTCGCACATCTAGTGAGCACAACATCCAGCCTTCAATCTGAAGTCTGCCAAGTTATAAGGTCCAGCTACACTTCACGGCACACTATACAGTTAGCTTGGAAGGATCACAAGTTATTTGCTGCCCTCCGCTCAGCCCAAGCTGGATGGCCCAGGGATGACAGAACCCTTGCTTAGTCCAGGGTATCCCGTCCTTTAGACTGACTTGTCGAGCAATGATCCAGAGTCTCACAGAAGTCACTTCACTGGTGCTGAAAGGTTAAGATATAAACTTTGAGTGCCTGAGAATGGCGCCAACAGGAATCAGGCATAGAAAATCCTGTCACATCTAGATCACATTGCACTCCCAGTTATGTAACTTTGTGTGCCAATGTGATGCAAGTACAAGGTAGCTTTCCAGTCTTTGGCATCCACAAGCATGTTCCTGTGGGGAACAGAAGAATGTCACTAGAACCTTCTAAGTTCTAGTCTCCTGTGAGTCCAACAGCACAAGGAAAAACAGGCAGAAATGGGACTTGAAGCTGAGCTTGGGCCTGATTCATGCTACTCTGGGTAGCATAGATGGCAAACCACCTCTCCCCCGCCCCACTGCCACACCTTTTCTTTCAGGTAACACCGGAAGGGTGGGGCAAACGTGTAGGCAGTCCTGAGGTATCTGTCCTGGAGTGTCATAGTATGTGCGACCACTGGGGTCTGTCTTATTCCCTGAAGCATCATCAGGTATGGATATGTCATAGCTGGTCTGAAGGCAAACCAGCTCATCCCAGTTAGTCCCAACTAATTTTCCCAAATAGGATTATTCCAACATAATCTCCCTTATGTAACTGTATTTAGGGGAAAGCAAGCACATCCAACAATAACTTGTCCCTATATCTGAGGACCTATAACATGCTTAACTGGTTTAGAAGTCTAACTTCTTACATGCAGGGCTATCCCTGACAGCAGTTAGAGGGGGAGAGGAAGCAGGTTTCATCCAACTGCTTTGAGCTGAGATGGGTTCCTTCTAAGGAGCTGATTTAATAGGCATTAAATGAAAATCATGTTATGAATTAGAAATGTTTATAAAACATATCTGGGTGTTAGTAAAACTCAATGATCACTTGGAGTTTGGCAGTCTATGGGCAACAAGCAAACAATTTTTCTCATTCCTTACTGGATACTTAAGACCAAATTACAATAAGATGTATGTTAAAACCTTACGTAACTTCTAACAAGGTCAAGTTGTCTCAGTCAATATCTTGGAACCATGCAGGGTGTTAGCCCTTCTGTCAGTGTCAACCATTAGGACACGTCACAGCCTTGCTTGACCATATTGCTTGCTACAAAAGCATGACTGTCTTCCCCTCCAGGTAACGTTCCTTTGGCACGCCTCTGTAGAATCATAGGAACTTGGGAAGGTTCCCTCATAGCCTGGATCTCTCTAGTATTGTAGTTGACCTTGGAGGCCTAGGGCCAAAAAAATACCGGCTGCCTTTTTGCCCCAGTTACTTTCCTAGTTCTGGTCTCTAAACTCTAGTTGTTAACCACCCAAGAGAACAGTAACACCTAGCGCATGGAATGGTAGTGAACGCCTATTACAAAGACTACTGCTACCTGTATACCTACACATCAAGGAATAGTTATTCCAGCTGCCAATCATGGTTCAAGTGGTTGTCACTGTCTAATAATAGAAAAGGCCCTTACTAAACTATTGACAATTGACATTACCCTTGTGATGCTCTTGTCTCCATTGTAAAAGCCACTGTTAGATGTACTCTCCCAAAATATGAAAAAGGTTCTTAGCTATCTTCTGATGTCATTTAAGAAAAAGCATTTCAGCTTCCAAATATACCTGTTCATGGTGGCTGGAACATAAAAAGGCAGATGTCTAAATCAAAGTTATACCATAATATGCCAGAAAACATACAACTGTAGACCATAAATACCTTTACACCAGAAAAGTAGCAATAAGTGTTACAACTATAAAACCTTGTTATCTTCCAATGTCATTTGGTACCAAAGGCATCGTTCTAATAACTTTGTCTATCCCAAAGAAATCTTTTAAAGAGGACAATGCAAACATATCGCAATGTTTAGAATTTGACGTACTTTACAATGACATTCTTAGAGCTTATACCTTTGACAAATGCAACCAATTTGCAATAATATGTGGGGTGTGTTTCACGTGTAAAAATTTTTCTGGTCCCGTGGGTGAACAAAGACCAGAGTAACTGTTCTGGGCTGCTGCTGCTCAAGGGGAGTCCCCTTTAGTGATCTTCCCCCAACTCAGTTTATTCACATATTTTGACAATTATTACGACTCGGGAAAAGATGGTGGCAATACACTGTAGGTAACTTGTTGCAATCCACTTTATAAAATGTGAACATCCCTCTGATCAGCTATAGCAACCTATGGAAAGAAGGGCATGCCTGTAATGTTCAGGAGTAAGTCAACTTAATTATAGGTGATCTTTCAGGAAAATATGAAAAGAAATTTTTAGCTCAAAACAAATTGTACAACTGGACAAAGACAACCTAGAAAACCTAGAGTGTACCCAAATATACTTGGCAAAAGCGGAGCTATCACTGAGTTTTAGGCTTATAACTATACTTAGAAGACTGGCCAAACTTTCTATAGGTCAACTAACAGATCTTATTAGAATCAATGTTTAATACCTGTAAGGTTATACTGCTAACTTACCTTCCCCCAAGTTCTTTTAAAACCCATGAACCAATGCGTGTTTCTCCTTCTGAGGTGATGTTTTGGTCCTAGACTTTGCTGTGGATTTGTCAGCTTTCGCAGGTGAGGTGGGTCACTCGGGCACAGCTGGCTCATCATTCTCGGGGTGGGGGCGGGTGCTATCGGCTATTCTGAGATGTTGGTGGTTCCACCGGTGTGGTGTGGCCCATGGTCAATACGTTCCAAGAGGACAACCACAGTGTCCCTGGTGTCAGCGTGCAAGCAAAACCCCTTCCCCCGAGTTACTAAAGCAGCAGGGCTGCGCCACTTACCTATCCTGGTGCCTTTGCAAAGGACCTGTGGCTTCTGGGTTTTCGCTGTGGGATCCGTATGCCAATGGTGCACAGTGGGTGGTTGTGTAGAACCTGCCATAGGATTCTAAAAAGTACAGAAAGGCTTTCAGCAGCTGACTTCCCCCTTTAAATTGTTTCTCTGAGAGTGGCACGGGCTCTTCTACGGCTTGTCCTTGTGGGTTATGTAGAATACCGGTATTACGCTTAAACATGCCAAATAACTTTCGGATTAAGTTAACATACAATGGACATTGTCTTACTGGCTTTGGGCACTCCCGTGGTGGCCAAGGCAGACAGGCATTGTGGAACCTACGGTGTCCTTTCTCGCCACTTACCAGAGTGAGACCTGGGCTTGTATCATGTGGGAAAAATGTCATGGAAACATGCACAAATTAGTAAAGGGGGATGTGTGTGGCACTTCTACCTCCAAAGTCGCATTACTAGCCAGGCCTTGAGGGTTAGTTCACTCCCAGGGGGTGGGTGGTGGGCCTTGGAATCTGTTGACAAGGACCAGCCATAACTGTTGCACCTGAGCTAGAGATAGTTGAAAATCATGTTGTAGGACCTTGGAGTTCTGATGGAAATAGCCGTGTGATTCCTTAAATTGACCAAAGGCAGCAAGAAATTCTACAAGCCAGTTTGTGTATTGCCATACAAAAGCAGTCCAGAGAGACTGGGATGTGATCGAATATGTCCAACATAAAATACAGCAGTTCTTTAGTGTAAGCTTTTCATAACCTTAAAAATTTAACTGCTAGAGTGGACCACAGTCCCTTCCGGTGTGTGGGCTAAAGTAGCTGCCTAAAAGGAATCACAATATTAAGGGCTCGGAAAGGAAAGTTTTCATTAGCATAAAATAGCAATTCTAACCTCGGAGAGGCCAGGTATGTTCCCGGGGCTCTCGGACCAATCTAAATGCCCTGTTAATCATCTGGATATAAATTACTCTAAAATAGCTGCTCCTGCTTTACCGGCCATTGATTAACCCAAATTGTGGTCATTTGATTTCCACTGTAAAAGCTCCTTTTTCAATGACCCCCCCCCACCTAAAAACTGATCACATCCACTTTTAAACCACTCCCTGGTTCATGTCCTACATACAACTGTTGAGCTGGTGAAGTGTACAGGTATGAAAGCTGTAGAACAGTGTCCCAAGTGACCATTAAGGCAAAGATATGGAGCTTTGTAGAGCCTGAGGGCCGCCCAAGGCCTACTGGTGACATTTTAACTTGTCTTGTACCCCAAGCTGGCTACGACGGACATAACCGTGCCTATTAACCCTGTAAAGAACTTGCCACTCAACTTTGCACGTAGGCCAAGTTTTTTGACATCCCTTGGATAAAAATCTCTTGAGAAACTTCTGGCTGAGGGATGTCTTGGGTACCTTTTAAAGCTTAATATTCTGGTCTAGATAAGAGCAACAGCTGTGCAACGTAATCTTCAATTACTCAAAGTCCTGTGGAACTAAGAGAAGCCGACAATTCGGTTACAACTGAATCAATGGCAGGAATAAGTAATCTTATTAAAAAATTTTCCAAATATCAAATGAACTGTTCCATAAGTTCTGTGGGGACAGATACAGGACTCTTGACTCCCAGAAGGGTGAACTGAGCAGCAGGAAGGGTCTAATCCTGAGTAATCCTTGAGTGTACCTGGACGTGGGACCCCCCCCCCCACATGTGGCTTTGTACTCACGCATGGGCATGAACTGAATACAGCTGACACAGGGACTGGAGTCCCCTGACCATCTTGTTTCCCCAGCTTGGGGAAGAGTGTGACTTCTCTGGGAATAATGTGCCATCCTTAGATCTAGAATGACCGGCCTTAGCCAAGTGAATGCTTTCAGCAGTGAGGGAAGGGCCAGGTGGGAGTAGCTCCAGGTCAGTTTGTAAAGCCAATCTGATTTTAGTTTTTTGGTTTTTTTTTTTTAAAGCAAGGGTCAATTTTTATGTAGAGATAAAAGGGCCCTGTGGAGTGGGGAGCCCAGTGCTGGGTGGCATGGAGGAAAGTTAGGGAGCTGTGTTTAAGGGGCTGAGGTTGGGGGGGGGCCCACTCCAGACAGCCCCAGCTCACAAATGGGTCTGTTTCGCTGAGACTTTGGGTCCCTGTGGGAGGGAGAGGGATGTGGGGGTGGGGTTCTGCAGTAGGTAAACATCCAGCGGAATAGTGCCCAAGTCGTCTGGCACGCAGTGGAAACCCTGTCTGTTCCTCCCTCCGAGGGCGCAGGGCGGGCTTTCACCACAGCGGAGTGGAAGCTCCACGGGGCTGTCAACCTAGTGTTCAGTGGCCCAAGACAGCCGGTGGCATTCGCGCCGGCGCCCCCTGGCCAACGGACTGCTCCAAAGCCAGAGCAGAACTCAGCCGGCCGCCAATTCGGGGTTTGGCTCCACGAGGGGACGTCCACCCGGGGTCTCCTGGACGCAGGACAGGTGACAAAATCACCGCCCCAGGCCTGAGCTGCCCGGCGCTGTGGGAATCGGCCAGGAGGAGGATCTCCAGGGTGCTGTCCACGCAGAGGCTCCTGCACAGGGTGTCCTCGCACAGGACCTTCAGGCGGTACTTGCCAGCCGCTGCCAGCAGATGCCGGGCCACCCTTGGCAGCTCGGGGGCCTTCCCACTGAATGCAGCAGTGTCTCCCAGAGAATGTGAGGCTCTGTCGTGGATTTCCACTCGTGTCCCTTCCCTCCTGCGCGCTATGTTCAAATAAGTTCTTAAAATCAGAACAAACCGCCAAGATGGCTTTGTGAACCCGGGATTCCTGGCAGGCCATGCACAGGCAGCAGTCTGAACCAGGAGCTCTCCCAGCTGGCCTGCCAGCTGGCATTTGGGCACACTTACTGAGCACATGGCATTCCTGTCAGCAAGGTGGACAGAGTTCCTATCATGTCCACCTCTCAGGGTTAGCCTGTCATGGGTGAGGTACCCGTCGGCCTCATCCAAAAGCAAATCTCTATGGATGAAGGTTTGGAAGCCACAGCTGCTGCCCAGCATGAACTGAAAGGCATTGGGGACTCGCCATCTCCACGGCTTCCTCTCCCTGGGCATTCAGAAGGGAGAGTCTGAACTTTGGCCAAACAGGGCTCTCTGGATAGCTGACCACTACCAGGTGAAGGGGACGGTAATCTTTGCTTTCTTCATTGATGCCTGCTGGGTAGACTCGTAAGCACCATTTTGGTTCATCGCTGGCCACGGACAGAAAAGTGGGACTTTGCATGGACTCACCCACCGCTCCCTGCAAGTGGCTACAGTTCTCGATGCTCCAGGTGTCCACTTGGGTTTTCTGAACCTGTGTGTCAAGCACCAATACTCGGCTACGGGGTCACTGGCCATTTCTAAGGGAGGTGGGGGCCTTGGAGCCCTTGAGACTGTCGGTATGAAAGGTGAGCGAGGTTCCAGCAGTCACAAGGTCAAGATGTCTCTTCCCGCGGAGCAGAGGCCTCAGTGCAGTCACCAGCTCCACACGGCGAGGTTCAGCGCGGCACTCAGGGAGCAGGGGGCCTCCTCGCAAGCGTCTCTCCCGGGCGTGGAGCGGTGCAGGCCTGCGACCTCGGCTCTCGGGAGGCTGCCACAATTGGAGCTCCTGGCGAGAAGCAGCCTGACTTGAGTTCCTTGAGATCACCCCACTTGCCCACAACTAAAAACACTTCATTACATGCACCACATGAATATTGGGAGAAGACTTGAGCCATCAGAAGTTGCATTGTATGTGAAGACCCAGTAGTTTGAAATGGCTTAATACATGCTCTAAAATCGCTAGGAAAAAAGCATACAGGACTTATTCCCTGTTTACAATCCTGATTCTCACAGGCTAGTTGGAAAATCACTACTGCCTGGGACTAGATTGAGTCGGCACACTGTCAATAGCAGAGTCCAAGCTCTCCATGAGATTCTCTAGCTGGAAAGAGTAATGCTGGCTAATCGGCTTGCCTGTATAAATCTGAAAATTCACCAGTACCAGATAGCGTATCAGAAGTAACTCCTGACCTGACCATCTCCCTGGGCATTCTTGTGAGCCTGTTCCCTGACTAAGGAACACTTTCTCAAAATGGAGATACGGACCAAGGGACAAGCCCATATTTGCAAGATGAGGATCATCATGCAGAACCAGAGAATAGGTCTGTACACTGTACAAACTTTATAGGGTCTCTGGACACCATTGGCATACTTGAAGCTCTTCTGGTACGTTAAAGTCAAACACATGGACTTACATGTCCACCTCTGGGTTGTAGGCTCAGGCAAAAAGATAGGAAAGCACAAAAGGTCTTCAGCCACCTTGCCTGTGGATAATAGGCTTTTGTTAGGGTACAGTGGAAAAAGGGGTACGGCAGTCCTAGGAAGTGGGCTTTAGGAGCGAGTAACAACCGTGGAACCTGAGCAAGTTGCTGGGTAGTGAAATGGCCTACTGCCATGGTGGGGCAGAAGCTGCCTTAAGATGTGTTGCTGCTCCCTCAACCAGCAAGGAAGACGCAACCACGTACTCTTCATGCTGTTTTATTCAGGATCCTTGTACAAGCAAAATTTTTTTTCTCTAGGAATCCCCCAGCATATATATGCATAGTCACTAGCCAATGCCTGGAGGACACGTGGCAACCCGGGACAGGCGGCCTTATCGAGGAAGCAAGCCAGCTGATCAGGCAATGCCTAATATGGACTTGTTTTTCAGAGGCTCAGACCACCTGATCTACTTCCTCAGCGCCATCTTTGGGCGTGGTTGCCCTTTGGCTCTCCACAAAGATGGAAACAAACGGGTGAAGCTAAACAAGGGGAAGCATGGCCAGAAGGATGAGTGAAGGGAAGGGATAGCCTCAGTCTCAAATTGAGAACAATAGACTAAGACCTGAGTGGTAACATTTTGAGGGGAAAGACAATCCTCCCTGCTTGGCTTCACAAAGAATGGTTCCCACATGTTGCCACATTACCAAGTTAATTGTCCCCTCCTTTAGAAAAGATGGGGAAAGTATATTTGTCTCTTAGAAACTGTCTTTAATACCAGATATGTAGCTTGCTTTAAGTGATTTAAGCCATTTGAGTCATGCTGATCTGATGAGATTTGACCCATATTCTTCACTCAGTGAAGATTACTCCCAGCTGGCTACCACTGGTGTCCCTTGTCCATGCCCAGAATCTTCCTGGGCGATCACTGTACTTCTACTCCCAAGTTTCTCAGGTGAATCTATTGGTGAACCAATAGATCAAAGTTAAATCCATGTTGACCACCAACTGTAGGGAACAGGGAAAGAGAACATAACTAGAATTTGGCAGTTGGGTCTCCTGTGAGTCTGAGCACAAGGCAAAATCAGAAATGAGACTTGGAAAAGCTGAGCTTGAGCCTGATCTGCTACTCTGGGTAGCAAAGATGGGAAGCCCCCAGCTTGCCACTTACGTACATCAAACGACAAGACCTAGAGGGCAGGACAAATGTCGACAATAGTCCTTGAATTATGTACATGAAAACTCTGGTGTAGTTCAGCCCTGGAGCATCGCAGCATGTGGGACCACTGGGGCTTTTGTCCTTAAGGGTCAATGCCTCTGGTCTGTAAGCAGATGAACCAAGCCCAGTCATAGTCCCAATCATCCGATTTTCCCAACTGTCTAATTTTCCCAAATAGGATTGTTGCCAACGTGTCCCTTGTAAAAGTAGGGAAGGAGGATGTTACTCTCTAGGACACTTGCAGTAAGCCATGACGGCACAAGGCCAATCGGTGGGTACTGAAGCTCATGAGACTTTCCCTTTTGGGCTCAAGGAAAATGAATTGGGCTCAAGGAAAATGAATTGGGCTCAAGGAAAATGAATTGGGCTCAAGGAAAATGAATTGGGCTCAAGGAAAATGAATTGGGCTCAAGGAAAATGAATTGGGCTCAAGGAAAATGAATTGGGCTCAAGGAAAATGAATTGGGCTCAAGGAAAATGAA
>PVIC010011279.1:0-41703 GCA_004025085.1 Thryonomys swinderianus
TATGACTGCAGAAAGCTGACCCTATCTCACTAATCCCTCGTGAACATGAAAGCACGGGCGGAATTCTACACCCCTATCTGTTACGTGCTGATCCAGTATAAAAAACGGTGCTACAAGGCCTGACTATCCAGCCGCCATCCTCAAGTGTTGATGAGGCAGCCCCAAATCTAGAATTTCATTTAAAAATCAAAGCCTACATGAATCAGTATATATGAGATATAATAGATCCTTTACTAAGCCTTACCCAAAAGATACATATTCTCTCTCTAACCATGGTGCTAAGAGATGGTCTTTGGTTCTCTAGCTAACCATGAGCAATCAGAAGGGGCCTGTTAGAGGAAAGCAGGAAGAATGAATAGGAAAGAGACTAGCAAAACACAAAAAGCAGATACGCACCTGGGAATCCACATTCAGAGTCCTGTGAGTGCTGTGGCAAATGGCAGTAGCCACCTAAGGTCTCCCAAAGCCTGGCAGAAGTCAGGAGAAACTTGCTGTACTTAACAAACACAGCCAGGCATCGAGGAAAAGTTCATTTAAGTTCACTTGGCTTTCAAAGGGTTATGCAACCCATTTTAGAAAAAGTCTCATCAAAACAGAGTAAGAAATAGACAGAAAGCTTTGGTAACATGTTTAAAAGGGTAAAATTACTTATCTGGAAAATGCATTTGGCTGGAACTCTTTGTTTATCTAAATCCCTGGATAAATGGGATGTGACTGTTACAGCTTTTTGTACCGATTCACTTTTTTCCAATGATTCCCCAGGGAGATAATTATTTATTACAGGTTTTCATGCTACTTCTTTTACCCTCCATCTTATCGAGAATTTACAGATAAATAGGTGCTTAGAAATAATTCTAATTGAAACTGTCGCTCATATCTTTTTTTTTCTGTCTTTCTCTCAGATGACGAAGTGATAGGGGTCAGTGTCAGTGTTCGCGACCGCGAAGACGTCATCCAAGTCTGGAATGTAAATGCCTCGTTAGTGGGCGAAGCAACTGTTTTAGAAAAGATCTATGAACTTCTGCCCGACATATCTTTTAAAGCTGTATTTTATAAACGTAAGTACTTCATTTCCAGTTATGACTTTCTAGCTTATCCTGTCATACTTTAAAAACAGAAACTATATTGCAAAGGAAGCAAAGGCCGAATTGCTTAACATTCTAGAATTCAGAAAATAAATAAAACACACCTTAAGTGTTTTTTGAAAGTCTAGTATCAGAAATTAAAATGAGATGTTATTCTTGCCTAACCTTATATATCAGAAAAGGAAATGCACATTGTATTTTTTATTTCAAGAATTTAAACCTGAATTTAGATTTGTTATTCTCAGAAAAAAATTGCATTCTGTTAGAAACAACAATAACAAAAATGTCATTATGTGAGCTGGCAGGTAGATATTCAATCATCCCTTCATAAACAGGAATTTTTAATGTGTAACATCTGTATTTGCAGAGGAAAGTCATTCTGAGCACAGGAATGATTGAATGTTCTACTGAAATGCTAATACTTCCTTATTACTGATGCCTGTGACACAGAATCTAAAGAGAATTCACGCATTGTGGTGAAATGCTAACAGTATGAATAGGTGTGTGGACCCATTGTTTCCGTCATGATTCATGTTCATTGCTTTTGTGTGCTCTTTTGAAAAAATCATCGTTTTCATAATGAAAACATCTGACCATTGTTCAACTAACGTTTGAAGGATAAAGCTGTAGGTTGTACTTTTAACAGTGAGTTTGAGAAAAGGCTCAACAGTCCTACATGTGTCTATGTCCCAAAGTATACCTGAATCCATTTTTTAAAAAACCTATGATATTTTAACAAATCTAAGATGTTCTTGATGATAAGATGCTAAGAAAGAAAAAACAAATAAACACTGGTCACTGCAAAGGTCTTCAGATACACAAGGGAGGTAGTGCAGCAAGGGTCATCTTACAACTGCTGAAATGCACCACATTAATATCTCACTTTCCTCAGCTCCTTACCAAAAAAAAAAAAAAAAAAAAGGATTTAAAAAATCAAATTTTGTTTCATGATTGCCTAGGACGACAGCCTATTCTCTCTATAAGGAATCACACAATCCCCAGCCAGTGGTGCAGGCTTTAACAAGAGACTGATCTGCCCTGCAGTTATCAGGAAACCCTGACCCTTTGAATTTTACAGCACTGCCTAATTTGCTTATGGGATGTGCAGTGTGAAAATTGCAAATTTATTGATCCATCTGTGTTTTTTAGTGATATGTTAATTGTATTCACCCCAGGCATTAATTACAAAGGACATGTGACTCATTGCCATTTCTAAGTGGGCATTTCCTCGGCCTTTTGGAGGTGTTCTCACATTTAGTGACTCAAAAGAGGAGAAATGCAGTTGGATTCATTAAGCCAGGCACTCTGGACTTTTGTCCCACTTCAACAGTGTGACCTTGAGCACAAGTCACAATTTCCCCTCCTTTACTTTCTCATTCTCATATTGAGGAAGTTGGTCTTAGATGATCTCTAAAGTTCCTTCTACTTCATTGGTTAGCAGCAGCTTAGCATGATGTTTTGTTAGATAATTAGGCCACAGAGCTGTTAGGCTACTTTTTTAGGGCCATGATAGTCAGATAGGACTAACCTAGTGTGGGGTAATGATTCACCTCTTAGCTGTTGTGATAGCTGGGGAGAAGAAAAAAAGCCACATTGGGAGAAAGTTCTGACTTAGCTCAGGAGACCACAAGGTAGATGCCAAGTCAAATTGGTGAGTAATAGCAACAGGTCCCAGCAAAGACCATATTTTAATGGTACAAATTAACATTTAAAAACTCAAAAATTATTCAAGTAAAATTTTGAATTGGGGAAACCAAGCCATTCTCCTTATTTTACATGAAGCAGGCAGTCCTTTACTCAGCAGGGTTATGTACTATGTGCTGCAGAGTAATTCAGAGAAATGTGGTCTGGGTAGAAATTTGTTTCACAGCATGATTTAGAAATGGCCAACTCTTGCTTTTATTTTGTCTTGTTAAAAGCATCTTGGTGTATGTATTTACAAGTTTATAGAAGCTAGGTGACTATAGATTTCCCACTTAGAAATAATCCAGGCATACTCAGTCATGACCTCCAACACATGGATAGGATTGGGCCATTATAAACTATGTGATTTCAATAGTTTGAACTTCTGAATGAGAAAGTCGTCACACACACACACACACACACACACACACCCCAACACATACAAACATTCCAGTTCTATCAAGTTCTTCAGAGTAGATCAATTAGAGCAGGAGTTGGAAAATCATGAACTTCAAGCCAAGTCTGCCCACTCCTTCTTTCTTTCTTTCCCTCCTCACATATTTTTGCATAGGTGCAATAAAGAACGGTGTTTTTGTTTGTTTATTTGCTTTGATACCAGGGATTAAACATAGGTGCAGCACCACTCAGCTACACCCCTGGCCCAAGAACAGTTTTTGAATATTTAAATAGTTAGAAATAAAAGCAAGAGAAGAATTAGATGTTGCAAAACAGGTAAACAATTTGAATGTCAAATTTCAGGGTCTATAAGTAGGATTTTTTTTTCTTTTGATGATTGGGGTGGAACCCAAGACTTGATACACAGCAAGTGCTCTACCATGGAGGTACTTCCCCAGCCCCTTTGACATAGACAGTGCCCACTGCATTCATATTTTCTATATCTTCTTTAGAGCTACAGTCATTGCTACTCCTAGGCGTGCTGCCTCCTAAGCAGGCCACTGCCCCCTGGTGTTCAGACAAGGTGGCTTTGAATAGTCTGTACCATTGTTTCCTTGGCTCATTGACCTGGTAGAATTTCAGCAATGGCTGCCCCAAACTGTCTCTGACACCCAAAAGAAATATAGGTCAACATAGCTTTACCCTGTGGCTCCTCCGCCTGGGCCAAAACTTAACATATTTTATTGCAAAGCTTTTTTTTTTTAGGGCAATACTGGAGATTGAACCTTCACACTGAACTACATCTCCAACCTTTATCTTATTTTATTTTTATTTTGAGACAGGGTCTTTCACTAAGTAGCCCAGGCTGGAATCAAACTTTCCATTTTCCTACGTCAGCCTGTCAGAGTGCTGGAACTATAGGCATACACTACCACGCCCATCTTCCCAATCCATGTTTTTGGTTTTTTTGTTTTGATTTTGGATATTTGGTTTTCTTTTGTTTTTTGATTTTTTTTATGTCTGCCCTAAAATATTGTTCTTAAAAACAAAAAGACAAAGTAAAATATTTGTAATTATAGCTGTTAGAAATGTTTGATTAAAGTAGGTCAGATTTAGGCCCCCTTAGGAATTTGACCAACTCAGAATAACCCTTGGAGCCATGAGATACATTTTTCCTGATGTTTTTATCCAAGTAAAGAGCTCCGCATGAGTACATGCAAGATGATCTTGACAACAAGCAGCAATAGTGTGAGCAAGTTAGACCGTGTGAAAAACAGAAGAGGTAGGAAGGGCTTCCGCAGTGAAACGGGCCCATCTGTCTGTGTCTTCCTAGAACAGCATTCACTGCCAGTGAATGCATACAGGATCTTGCATCGCCCCTGGCTTTATCAGACTTTGCTTCATACCAATGGTTAACCAAGTCCAGGAAGTGGATTTTTAAACTTGGCCTCCTGCCGTGGAAGAAATGATCTATGTTTCATAGGTCTCCCACTTCCTGTCTTCCACTTAAATTTAAAAAAAAATTTTTGACAGCATAATTTTTTAATTCTAAATTTCTCAATTGTAATCAGCAATTTTGCAAGCCAGATCATCTGGATGAAAGATCCATGGTGGGTGGGACAAAGACTCATCAATTTTGTGGAACTTCATTTCCCACAGAAGGTGTTGAGAAGTGTTGGGGGGTGGGGGATATGTAGTTCTTAGCACTCCTGTGTGGTTCTTTGTTATATTTTCTTTTATTTTTGTGTTATTTATTCTTGAAGATAGGCTTGTGGAATGGCTCTGTCTTGGGTAAGATAGGCCCCTTTTCCCATGCATTTTGTGGGGTGAGCTTGCCTGCAGCCTTTGCCGGAGCCCAACACATTCTCTTCATCGGCTTGTGGGGATGAGTCATCCCCTCCACACAGCAAGAAGAAACAGGCAGCATGCCCATTGCTTGTTTATTCCTTGTTTTAATTTTCATTATTACATTTCTCAGGAAATGCACGCCTTAGCTAACAGTTACTGGCAAAAAAGGTATTTGAGTTCTTGCCAAGATTTGGGGAAGCTGAATGAGATGCCTAGAGGAGGGTTGGCCCATCCTTTGCTTAAAGTTTTCTTTCCTTTTTTTCTTTTTTGTTTTTTCTGTCCTTTAGCCCATGAAGAGCATCATGCTTTTGAAGGTGGACGTGGAAAACACTAATTGCACTCTGTAAAGAATTCTTTGTCCTTTGCTGATTGGTTTTGGAAACGGTCTTAACAGGAGGGAGAGTGAAGAGAAGACTTGCCGAAGCCTGATGCTGGTCCATTTAGAGTGGTTTTCTGTGCTTCAGATTGGGCGATTAGGATTCAAAGTGGCAGGTGGGGGGCGATTATGTGGGTTTCTACCATCATATTACTTGCTTTTAAAATTATATATATATTTTTTTAGATTTCTAAATTCTCTGTTCTATTCACTCAGATTTTTTCCCTTTGAAATTCCTTATTCAGGCTAATTATTGTTTTCTACACTCCCCTTTCATTAAAGCACAAGAACTTGGTTTCCCTTTCAGTAGCTCTGCTGTACCTACTTAATGAGAATATGCATAATCATGACAATCCAGCTTTTGAAACCACACAGTACCAGGAGAAATGCTAGCTCTGTGAAACCTGTCTTCTGCTTATTTGTTGTGACATACTGGTATGTGCTGTGAGCTGGGCATTTTTTTTTTTTTTTGTCCCAGGGAAAAGAAAAACCGTATTTAACCTGATTTTGTACTGACAATGTACATATCTTTTATTTTTCCTTTACAAAATAATTTTTAGTGATACAAGGAAAATAATACTTGGTTTAGCTAACATAAAAACTATACTCACAGTTTAGCATCAGGCTCAAACTCTAGGTGTTTGGACCCTCTGTGGAAGTACTTTTTACAAAACAGATTTGGCCTCTTCAGTGGAAGTCTTAGAGTAGCAGCAAGGGATTTCTCCAAGTAGAAAACTTAATATTTCTGATTTAAAGAGATGTTACATTTTAATTGTCTGAATTAAATGTCCAAAGTGTGGATGTGCTTAGCCACTTAGAACTTTCCAAATCAATTCTAACAGTTTGTTAAATAATCCCTCTTTCTTGCTCATTTTATGTCATTTCTGATAACCAATGGACCCTCAAACCTGGGCAGCTTACCTTTCCATTTCACAAGGGAGCAAGAAGTCAAATCTCATTTCCAGGTTACATATGAACATTCACAAAGTTGAACTTGAGACACCTCCTGTCCATATTAATTGTTAGAATTATTCATATACAAAGTGTAATATTACCAAGGAAATACTGGTTTTAGTAGACAGAAATGGCCACCTCTCAAACACTGAGATCACTCAGAATATGCCTTGTACCTCTCTTGACTTGGCCAATCTTCTGGGCACTTTTACCCAAGAAAGGGCAGAGCTGTTAGAGATACCTCTTCCTGCTGGCTTATTTTTTGGAGGCACTGAGATTTGTACACACTTACACCTTTCTCAAAAGAGTAATGCATTTAGAACATCACTGCACCCCACTTTTAATTCCTCTTGGCAGTGTTGACCAGTAGAGAGAGGTGAGACTACTACGAACTTACCATGTGTTTGTAAATAAACTTCTCCTTTCAAACATTTGTAAATGACTTCCAAACATATTGTTATAAGAGTTGTACCCTTCCTTTGAATTATCAACCATATAAACCATAATAATAATCATAGTTTTAAAAATTACTTTTTTCTAAACTTGAATTTTTCAGCAATTTCAAAATGAGTTGTAAAGATACAAAGTCCCTTTAGCAAAAGCCTCGGACTTGTTTCTCTAAACAATGTACATTTTTTTAAACATTCATCTTGTCTTAAAAATTTCCCTCCAGGATTTAAAACAATTATTCTGGGCATGAACTGAAATTTCTCTTTTGTAATAGAAATATTTTTCTGGGAGGTTAGGAAAAAAGGATATAATTGACTTCATACAAATTTCATATATATTTCCATAAGTAAATGAACTTTGAGGAATTTTTATTTTTGAACATTATTTAAAGCACTTGTGACAACATGTTCAACATTTGCATGTATGAAGCCTTTGAAGTAAAATAAAATGAAATAAATAGGAATATTAGGCTCATGTTAATGCTTTCTAGTTTCTCTTGTTTATGAGCATGGAACCTGACAAGCTCACACAGTAGATTTTTATCCCATCGAACCTCTGCAACTATTTTTGACCCTTTGGAAAATACCAGCTGTGAGGAGGATTTAATTTGCTTCATGTCAAGAACCTATCATCTAAATTACTTAAGAGTAGATTTTGTCAGATTTTGCTTTGGAAATTGTTTTAATTGAATATTTAGTCATAACAGACTTTTTATGAACTAAGCTGATTTAATCAGTTTTAAAACCTCTCATTACCTTCTTAGATTAAAGAAGCTAATACTCTTTGAGATAGAAGGAAATCTTTTGGGGGGCATGTGACTGTGTGAGAGTTCTCCACCCCTCCTGGCCAGTGCTGGGCAAAGTGTAAACTTCCTGTGAAGTCCAGCTCCCTCCAGCCAAGTTCTTCCCAGGCAGTTTGTGTGCTCCACAAGGAGCCCAGAGAAGCTGAGCTCACCCTCTCGCCTTGCGTTCCTCAGGCTCTGCGAGTCAGAACCGGGAAAGCTGCCTGAAGCCTCCATGTGTCTTCTCCAGTTACTCCCAATTGCCTTGTCACAGGTGCTTGCTTACACTGGGAAAATTTCACCCCATAAATAAGATCTAATAATACCCCTTGAGCTTGTTCATGAAGTCTCTCGATTCTCTTGTAAGCACTTTCTGGGGTACTGGACTACTCAATTTTAAGATTTTTCCCTCATCTCAGCTTTCCCTCATTTCTGAAATAGCATTATAGTTTATAGCAGATGTGCAGATTACTTTAATGTTGTTAAATTTATAGTATAATTTACAGAGAAAAATCATGAAAAGGAAAACGTGATGCAGTAAACTGGCAGGTGAAGTTCCCTACCCACCTTACCCTCTTCTGTACTTTAGCTGCTATCTACATGGTCACTGGTATGCCCATGGTCACAGACTTCAGATGTAACTGGGTCCAGCGGACACAATATGCACTTTCATAACTAAGCCTTGCCTGATCTCTGTGAGTTACATCCTAGCCCCAGCTTCCCTTTGGGGGAATCCTCTCGTCCGGCCCACTTAACTCCACCATGTTATCCTTGTTAGCACTAAACGTCTGACCCACTCCTGGTCATAGATGTGGCCACACAATCGTACATCTCCTGTAAGCAGCCCTTCCTTCTCTGACCCTTACTCACAGAGGCCAAAAGCGATGTGAGGTTTGGAGTCTGGAAATAACCTTAAGACCCCACAGGAAACGGGTTTAGCCATGAGGCACGCCTCTCCTGGAGGAGCCCACTTGTTCGGCACGAATAACAACATTCACAATGAGCGCTTGGTGGCGCTGCCTTCCAGCCAACAGTGCTGGGCCCCCTGCAGAATTTATCCAGTTAACGTTTGTGGGATTAAGATCCTATCACATTTTGTCCTGAGGAGTTTATCAAAATTTGAATAGAAACTTCAACATTTTGCACTCATATACCTAATAAAAATGTTTCTAACAGGAATCCTCCAGACATGCTTTAAAAAATCCAAGGCTCTCATTGTCCCTCTAAGCAATTGTGAACAAAAAGAATAAAATAAATGTACATATGAGGAGTAAGCAAAATATTTTACCAAATAGTGTGCCCAAAGGTAATAAATTAGGATTCGAATTTTTTCTTTTTAGTTTTCTAAATATGAAACTTCTTTAAAATTATAAATTATGCTTTACCTTGTTATTTCTATGATTTCACTCATTATAAATGAAAGTAGAGGACTGCCTGTATATTGCTTATTTCTTGGTATATCGAGCTCAATTACAATTCAAAGTTGGGTAGCTCAGGACAGTGAATGGCCTGGATTCTTATCTCAACAGCCAGGAGGGAACAGAGAGTAAAGAGGAAAAAGACAGGAAGCAAGGTGCAGAGAAAGGTCCTGGGAACCTGTGCTCTGACTAGCAATTAGATGAGCTTCCCCTCTGCTACTTTCAAGAAAAGATGCCCAGTGAGATTCCTCACCCATCTGATTGCACTGTTTTGGGTTTACTGTCTATGATGTTTCACATATGCATCGAGACTAAGAAGACTTCCTATTTAGTTAACTGTTTAGTGACTCAAATCACCATGTTTCTTGGTGACTTGACTTTGTTTTAAAGAGAAAACTCAGAAACTCTTAGAATGTGATAGTGGAAGGGACATTTGAGATCATCTACTAGGGCTTCTTGTCCCTTAACATATAGAAAAATCACTGGGGTGCTTACTTATCACACACATTTCTCCACCTCCCCTAGATATAGGAGGCCTAAATGTTTGCAGTTTTAGCTAGTGCCTCCGTGGTAATGCCAAGGGCTCTCAGATCTCACTGAGAACCCTGATTTTATCCGACCTCTGCACAACAGATGAGGAAAGCCCCTCAGCCCTAAGCCCTCTCAGATGCCCTGAGATGAATGGATAGCACCAACAATCTTAGGAAAGCTAGAGAAAATCATGATTACAAAGACTTCGTAAATGATGCTCTAAATAAGAACTTGATGGCTAGGACCACAGCAATCATAAGTAGCCCATCTCTGGAAGTCCATAATATAAAATTTTTAATACAGAGTGGTGGTTTTTCTCTTTTATAAATACCATTTCAGCCTGTTAAAAGAAAAGAAATTAATGTTCAGAAAAGGTAGTTACTCCATATGTGCAGTAACTACTTTTCTATAATGTCTTACGGCATCTGGGGTTCAGCATCATTGAACAAGATTAAATGAATGTTATAGAGCTATAAAATTGCATGTAAAATAATGCAAAACTATTCGGATGACTATCAAAGTAGCCTGGGAATGAATTTCCACTAAAATTAATTGTCACTTTCTAAATGTAGCTTAGCAAAGCTGTTACTAAACTAGAGGGTTTTTTTTTGATACACAGAAGTATCAAAAATAAAATAATTATTCTCCAAAATATGTGAATGGTAAGCAGAAGCCATCGTAAAGTCAATATTTTTTGTTCATCATTGCTACTGAAATTTAGAGTCCCATTATATATGTGTGTGTTGAATGTGCCTTATTAGAATATCCAATAATACAGCCTTTGGATATTCTATGCTCTGTGTCCTTCAGAAATCATAAAGTTGCAGGAGTTCGTGTTAAATGTTTTTGTCAGGTGCTGCCTGAAAAATCTTGTCAAATCACTTAATGAATGCAAGATTTCCATTTTCCATTTCTAATAATGAAGTCAGAGAATTTTCTTGAACTTCTGAAGCACATATTTCTTTAGATTTTATTAAATGGAAAACTTTGCATTACAGAAATGAGAATGAAGTAAATATGAGTGTTTCTGAGTTTTGTAGAGAAATTAATGGTACCTGTAATCTTGTTATATACAAAAGGCAATATTAATAACAGTTTAAGAAGGTAAAAAGTTTAATTTTAGCACTTGTAAGTCAGAAATTTTAAGAACTTAAAGTTTTAATGTTTCCAGAATTTCTGTTTTCAAATTGCACTTACTTATTTTGTGAAAGTCCACCAAATTCTTCCCAGATTTTTCAGTGTTTAATCAGGTAAATGTGGCTTTTAGTCATTTTATGATTTTAAAATTTTTAATGCTATCAGGATTTTTTTATAATAAGTCATCAAAATTTTTCACGTATCATGGAGAGTTTAATTCCATTTGAATATTGCACAAGAAAAAATCAAATTTAAACTAGTAACCACTCTTCAGCCTGAGACCTTTAGTACCATTTGTCCCAAATTTAAAGTCTTATCAGTTGCTTTGAAAGTTATTCATTCTTCAGAGCAATCTTACCTGTATAAGTCGAACCAGGTTTATTTGCCTTATGTTTTGGATCTTCTTGCCCCTGCCCCCATTTTATACCATCTGTGCCCTGTGTAGTCAGGGACCCTTGCACATCTGGCTACAAGCTGGCGTAATGCCCTTCCTTTTGATCTGGTTTCATCTAGTGATTTGCTCAGTATTTTTAAGGTCAGACTGAAAACTTTTCTGTTCTAGTTATTTTTGATTTTATATCGTGTGTTGTGTTTGATGTTCAGATACATGTGAAAGTTGCTTCTATAAGTCAGTTATTTTTATTCCAGCCTTTTGCGGCAAGAAGGTAAGACTAGTCTGTACTTTTCTTACTCGACAATGTAGTGATTTATGTGTTTAGTGCAAATACTGATTCATGCAAACGTTCTTGCAGTTTTCTAATTTGGGACTCTGTTGCTAAGAATTTGTGCTTCTTCCCTTTGCAAGTTACATTTTCATGGAGTGTTTTTTAAGTGTTATTAAAATTTGCAGAACTTTATTTTGAGATCTTTTCCAATCCCTCATCACTAATTCTCACTGTATTAGGGGTTTTGTACTATAGAAATATCTTTTGGGTCCTCCAGATTGAAAATTCTCTGCAGTTTTGTCAGCCACACTGTCATCCTAACAGTGGTTACACGTGTGTGGTGGTGATTCTCAGAACCCTGCTTATGCAAATAAATGCACATCGGAACTTCTCCCTAGTGTTCTTCCACCTCTGAGGCTCCTAGCACTGTGCCTAATGCCTAGTAAGTTCTCTGCAGAACTCTGAGAGGCAACTTTCCATTTCATACTTCCCTAAAGAACACAACCATAGGTTTCAGCTTGTCCCTTAGAAAATGAATCCTGCTTCATTTCATTTTTCTTCTTGACACTTTACTCAGAATGGTTTCGCGTTAGAGTAAACCGGTCGCTCCTGTTGCTCTTTTGTGCCCCGTTGGCTCTGTATGATTCAGCTGTCCCCTGCTCAGCCAGGCAAAATGAACTCGCTCTTCCTTTTTGTATAATGGATCCCTTTCAAAATAAGTACAAATGCCAGCATACTCTTATTCCTTCTTCTATTCATCCGCAGACCTTCCTGACTCTACGTAGGAGCAAGCAATGCAAGATTATGTATGTGATACAATTAATTTTAACATAGTGAATTTAATGAAATCTTTGAGGAACGGGACATAACACACTAAAGACTTTAAAATTTCATAATACCTCCTTCTCATATTGGATTCTGATTACCGCCACCATGCATTCTCTGTGGACTTTATCATCTAGTGGTTACCAAGGCCCTGTTTGGAATGCGTTCTCAGTTGTTTTATTAGCATGGACTCGTCCTCCTCACCTCATGTGTAGTGTTTGGCACTCCAAGACCATGCATGCCTTTCCTTTCTCAGTGATTGTTTTAGTACAGTAATTGCTGTTTTTAAAAACCAAACTTTTTTTTAAACTAATGAACGTATTAAAAATTTCTGGAATCCTACAGGATGATAGCTCTTTGTTACAGGAAGAAAAGAAAACAGTAGCATCTACAAAGCTCAGCAAGTTAAAATATATATCATTGAAATATATTCCTATTTCCCATCATCTAGCTGGGCTGTGGTGCTGACTAGCTTCTTTCTTGCCAGAGAAAATAAGTTTAAATCATAAGCATATTTAACTAGCAGGCATAAATCATGCGCCTTTATAATGATAAGCACATTGAACTCTGTACCATTTGTACAGATGGGATGGCTGCACGTGTGTGCTCCTCCCAGCAGTAAAGATGTGGACAAGTTCTTACTCCCCAATTTCCTCCTCAGCTCAGGAAACTTAAATCATTTGGATTTTGCACATATAGGATTTTGTAAAGTATAGAGGTAGAGAGAAGTTTAAGATCTTAGAAAACATGTAGAATTGCGATTCTCTCTTAGTGAGAAGGATAACAGAAATGAAGGTAAAGCACAAAGGCAGTGTTTCCTTACATGAGAGTGGTCACGTTATAAAGGACAAGACTATGGTGTTTTCAATGTATCTTTCTACAATATGAACATGATAGTCAAATAAAATATTGGGAGAGGCCCTGGAGCTTCAGAGAACACTGCCTAGAAGGTTGATTGTACAGAGATGCTTTCAGATGCTACAAACAAACTTCTGACTGTAAGAAACAATCATGCATCTTCTTTGAAATGCATTGCATGACAAAATTTTAACATTTTGGAAACCACTAAGAGTCATATATGTACGCATTGATTTTATAAAACACATTTTTTAAAAGTTATATTTTAAGGGTACAGAGCTCACCCAGGACAAATAATGTCAGATAACTGTTACAAGAAGAATACTTTTATAAGAGCAGGTCAAGAAATAGAATTTTGCCAACCCCACTGGGGGTCCACTTCCTACGTCTTTCTCTCCCTCCTCATTAAATAGTCATAGTTCTGACCTAATGCTTTCCTTCTACTTTTCTCTGCCTCTATCAAAAATGATAAACACTAGTTTTATCATTTTAATTATGGAAGCTTCTCCACTAATGAGCATTGGGTTCATAAAGGTTATTGATAATTCTTTAAATAAGAACAAAAGGGTGTGCTATAAGCACTTGCCACTCCCATAAACCAGGGCTTAGGCGGAGTTGACATGCTTTCTACAGTGTGCAGCTTTGTTCATAGTCATTATATCAATAATACTAATAATAGTATTGATTGAATTCCATAGCATAAAATTATTCCCCAAAACCCTACAAAGGTGATTTTGTTATTGCTCCCATTTTCTATGGATCAAAACTGAGGTTTCAAAGAGGTGAAATAACTTGCTCAAGATTATATAATTATTTGTGTGCAGTGGCTCTGTCAAGCCTGTTTGAATGCTAGACTGCCTTGATGAAAATTGAATGTTGCAATGAATAAGAATTTTGAGATTCCTTGTAAGAGTTTGTTTTAAAAGAAAGGAATCTGTAGCCTTTAAGACAAATGTGGAAAAATTACATGCCTAGTTCAAACTTGTCCTTTCTCAGATGAAGACATTATTCAGGAAGTACAAAGAATTTGTTTAAGGTCACACAAGCAGTTTGTGTCGAAGTTGCAACCAGATCCCCAAATCTCAGCTGTTAAAAAAATCAGCAATCCTATATGAATAAAGGACATGTTTTCTAACCTGCCTCGTGGTAGCAATCATATATGAGCAGATTTAGACAAACCACCTACTTGCTTATTTTCTCAAGGTTTTAACTGAGAATTTAAAAATTTATATTTGAAGCTTGCTTTTCTGTCTCACTTATTGAGTGCCCAATCTTGTAGGCACACATGCCTAACACTCTTCTTTGAAGAATGTACAAGAATAACACATTTGACTGGTGTGGATGGCAGGTGAAAAAGAATTACTGGTGTACTGTGTAGGCCCTTCAGCATATTCACGGCCAATTCTGGATTATCCCAGCACAGATGGATCATGTAAAAATTCCTCTCTGCTTCTTATTGGTGACCTTTAACTATTTGTGTTTGCAAATGCTTCTATCTTCTACCACAGATTAGAAAGGAGAAGAGCAGAGAAGATAGAATTTGATTTCTTGACCAGAGTATTAGGTGTCCTAGTGAAAGGCTTAGTGGTTTCATCATTTAAAACTTCAGAAATACTGTAGGATTCTCTCTGAATTGAATCAACCGAGGATGTTCAACTTAGCAATGAATAATCAGAGAGAAACTGTCATAATGTAAAGAACTTAGGTTGGAATCTGCGTTACTGGGTTGAAATCCTTTTAGTTTGTGCTTTGAGCAAGTTGGTTTCCTTCTCTAAGTCACAGTTTGCCCATCTTTACAAGGGAGAAGTAGAGTTTCTTCAAAGCTAGAAACATAAGCACCCAGCTTGTGGCCCTTCCATTGGTCGGCTGTTATCAGTTCATCCATACATTAAAGAGAGTGAACAGATCCAAGGAACTTTCTCACTCTACCTTTGAGGTCTCAGTCCAGCTTATCTTGTTCACATTCTCCTGAGTCTTTGGTGGCAGTACTCTGGCCAAACACACATGTCTCTTCACTGCTTACTTGTTGATCTCTGCTCTCCATCATATCATCATGGGAAAACAAATTGCAATTTACTGAGTTCTATGTCCCTGATGTGTGCGTCGCTTTACCAAGAACCAATCTGAAACTTGAATGAACTTTGCAAGGACATTATTGCCAGTATTACTCAAGAATGTAAGAAGGAATTTCAGTAGGTGAAAATGTTTTCCAGTCTGAACAATTCTTTTTGAAGCACTAATGTCATACTGTCCACTGTGGACTGGAAATGTTCAAACTTGTCATTACAGGCTAATGTGGACAGCTCCAAGAGTTCCCTGTATTACATGGAGATTATTTTAATCACGGGTACCTTAAAGGAAAAGTTGGTAGACATTAGTATACCCGAGATATAGACATATTGACTCATTGTGCAAGTATTTAATAAACATCTATCACTTGCTATGCATTGGAGATAGAAAAATGAACAAGATAAGACCTCACCTATGCTTCCTAGAACTTATACTTCAGGAGATTGAGGAATATTAAAACTGCACCACTATAACATAAGTACAGGGCAAGTCTATCATAAACACCTTCGGGTTCCACATGCCTCCCGTATAGTATGGACTCTATCCATGCTGGAATAAAGCAGTGTTTGGATGTTATTATAAGCAGGGGTTTGATTTTTTTTTTTTTTAAGTCAAAATCGCCTCAGATTTCTAAAGCTGTTTTCATTAATCTCATTATTTTAACATTCTGTAATAACAGTTTAGACATTGGATTCAGTGACCACAGAGGCTGTTTATAATTTTTTGAACCACCTTTAAAAGCCAAGTGAGCCCCTGACTTTTGCGCTGTAATTCATTGTATCTCTCCATATTATGTACCTGAGAGGCAGCAATTATTAAAAAAAGGCCTCTGTCCACCAGCATGTTAAGTACAGGGATTCTTACAGTGTGGAATGTATAAAGAGTGCTTAGCCTGTAATTTTTTAAAGCTCCGTAACTCCTTATAAAGCATATATAGCAGCTGAACAAGAAATATGACACTAAGTCCAGGATTAAATAATATCTTGGGGCCACTACCTTATGCATTTCCAGCAGTTCGGGAATAGCACTAAGTGCAGGTTAACAAGACCAGAGCATCATAAATGAGCGTCTGTCCCGTGACCCAGCTGGAGACCCCTTCCGATTATTCATTCCAGAAGCCGCGCTGACACGGAGTTCAGCCCTCTCCGCGCTCCCACTCACAGTGGTCTTTTAAGATTGGCGAGAGGTCAAGTCCTCCCACCCCCACGCTTGGCAGAGTGGTTTAATGTTTTCGAGATCTCACTTGCTTTGTGGCTCTCAAAACTATTTTAACAATTAAAACAGAATAAGGTTTAGGAGAGAGGGCTAGCCAAGGAACGGGGAACCGAGAACACTGATGTGGAAAAGGGTTCAGAATGATGGGGGGGGGCAGTGTTTTAAATGAGAAAAGGCAGCTGGCAGAGAAGAACTGCTGGACTCTGCACCACCACTGTTTCGCCCGCTGACCTGGAGTTGGCAGCCCAAGTCCGTCCTTCCACTTCAAAGGGCTGGCTCTGAGCGGATCACACATTTTCCTTGATGACAAATTAATCAAACTTGATTTCTTGGATGAGATGGATACAAAAGGACTACAACTCCCCAAGGCCCGAAAGTCAATACAGCCCTTCTGGCTCTGATTAGGGTAACAAAAGGATATCCGAGAGCCATCTTCCCCGCTCCCGGCTGTGTCCCGGCTGTGGGATGGAGCAGGAGCAAGCCGGGCTTGTAAAGGAAAGGAGCCTTATTAAAACACTTTTCAGCTGCAACCCAGTGCACAGCGAGCCCCCTGACAAAGGAAAATGACTTTTAGAGATGCCCACCTTTTCTAAAAAGCAAAGTTTCTGCTTAGAAGAACGCAGAGGAAGCAGTATATTAAGCATCTGAAATGTTTATAGATCTTCCCTTTTATGTTTCTGCGGTGAGGAAGTTTTAAAAAGAAAAGAAGCCAGCCTGGGATATCTGGCAAATGTTAGCGATAACCTGAGTTTGGATAGGTAAATTTACTCCCTGAAGATTTTTTTTTAAAAAGCCCCAAATGCAGGGAATGCATGGACTTGTTCCTGCAGGCCTGGGTCAAGGGGACGAAGGAGGCTCTGGGAGGCTGTGCTTCGCTCTGCCCACTCCTGCCGCAGCGCCAGGCGCCTCCTGCTAAATCGGGGCGCGCAGGATCTCCACGCGAACCGCTCTGAGCAGTTTGTCATCCGCCTGTTCTGTGGAGCATCCAAGGACATCGCTTGCATCCTTCTTGCGATTGCTCTGTGTTCTATATTTAGAAGAATTACTGTTGCACAAAATATGGTCCCCTGACTGTTCTGGGGGTGCTTTATGTCCTTCTCAATAAGACTTAAGCACTTTCTATCACAACTTTTAGAAGGTATTTAGGTGTTTACTACGTCTGCAGAATACACAAGTCTGCATACTGTGGGTTCCTGTTTTACACATGTGTAGAAGCGACTTCCGGGCAGCTGCACCACCGACCAGGGCCGGCAGGGACCGTGGCCATGCAGGGGTGGGTGGCAGGAGTAGCATGGGGTCGCGTGTGCCCAGCTCTCATTTCAGACTCTCGGTTTGAAGTTCCTTGCTCCAAGGGTCTTTTTAATCCTAACAGGAAATTTTCAAATGTTTGTGGTGCTTGTAACTTAAAGATGTAGTTTAGATTTCAACATGATAAAATGCACCGTCCGTTTGGCTCCCTGAGGCTGTGCCTCTTCCCGAGACCCTCGATCCCGTCTGCGCAGCTCCGCACGTAGGCCCCGCCGCAGACAAGGCTTCTGCTTCCTGCAGCCCCCCAGCTTCCTGCAGTGCCAGGTGAGCCCCAGCTCTCTGGCCTCTCTCCCGGGCTCCCTCTGGCAGCCACGTGGGGGGCCGTAAATAAGCACAGCTCTAGCCTGAGGTCCCGACCTTCTTCCCAGTCTCATCAAAGTCAAGGTCACCAAATCGGCCCCACCCCTGAACGCCGGGCTCTTTCCACCCCGCAACACCAAAGCCCCAGGAGGAGGGCAGTGCTTGGGGCGGGGTGGGGGGGTTGTTTTGTGTTGTTACTGGGGATTGAACACAAGTCCTTCACACCGAGCTACGCTTCTAGCCCTTTTTAAAATTTTAAACTTTGAGACTCGACATCCCTAAGTCGCCCAGGCCAGGTTCTAATTTGCAATCGTTCTTCCAGCATTCTCTGCTCAGAGGCTTGTGGAGTTGTGCTCCGATGGGAGGGGTTTCTTGAGGTCCGTCCCCACCGACCTTGTGGAAAGGTCGTGACCGCCCCCTCAGCGGCCAGGTCGGAAGACTGGACCGCTCCTGCTACTGAGTCCCGAGGCCCTTCACCAACCGCTAAGTGCCGCAGGTGCCAAGCTCGCTCTTGTCATTAATGCTCAGCGGTCTAGTCAGGTGGCCTGCTATTTAGATAATTGGCCAACTGTTTTAAAACATCTAAAGAGTTCAGAAACCTTTTATATTGACAAAAACTCTTTTTGGGGGGCAAACATAGTGCATATTTATTCTAATAATGCAAACAATAGCTAGCTAGTCTCCCCAAAAAATCAATTTTAAAAATTCTCAATAGGAAGTTACAGTGTTTATGGATAGGTTTTATATCTGATTATTATGTTTACTTCTGTATAAAAAAGCTCACCGTAGTTATGTCTATAAAATTCTCAGAGGAACTTTTAGCAAAATAGGTATATAAAGCACTTATTCCCGCAGGTTTTTTACAGTCACTGCCCACGTGCACCCTCAGCTCAGCCTATGTGAACTGTGCAGTGGTCAGGTGGGCACCAGGGCCTGCCTTCCCAACCGTCCAGCCGGGGCTGAGGAACTCCTGCTAGGGTTTGCCACAGACTGGTTCTGTAATGGCTGAGTGAACCGAGACAGTGTCCTCACTCTTGGTAGTGGCTGTTGTCTGTGGAGTATGGAAGGACTCAGGCAGGAGACCCATCGCTAGCTCCCTGCCACCCTGTCCCAGGCTGCCATAGGGGATTTTGCAGAAGCAGACTTGGTTGGCCCTCTGGGGTTTTCCCATTAGATGACTCCTTTGCCCTGGCTGAGGGGTGAGTCTGTCTCAGCAGTACTGATAGCTGGATGGAAGATGAATCTCCACTCACCTTCACCTACGACAGGATTCTCTAAATCTGTACAGGTGACCTCTTGATTACTAAAAGCGGCTGGGTGTGATGGCGTTTGGGAGGCTGAGGTAGTGTAAGATTGAGAATTTAAGGTTGGCCTGGGCAATTTAGTGAGACCCTATCTCAAATTTTAAAAATAAATAAATAAGGGGGGCCAGAGATCTAGCTCAGTGGTTCTGGCGCCTGCCTCGCAAAGGGCAAGGCCCTGAGTTTGATCCTGATAACCACATGCAATTCTGGGCGTGGTGACTCACGCCCACCAGCCATCAATACCACATACCACAGTGCCAGGTGTGGTGGCTCAGGCCTGTAATCCCAGCACTCGGGAGGCAGAGGCAGGAGGATTGCTGAGTTCGAGGCTTGCCTGGGGTACATAGGAGCTCAGGGCCAGCCTGAACTACAAAGTGAGATCCTGTCTCAAATAAATAAATAAATACAAATGAATGAATGAAATAATAAATAGGGGCTGGGAATATACTCAATGGTTGCATGTCCTTGGGCTCCACCCCCAGTACTGAGAAAAAAATCCTGGAAACCTGAGTCAGGGTCCCTTCCCTTGTTGCCGATGGTACTAAGGTAGGAAGGCTCCCCGTTCTAGGTCTTCAATCCCTACAAGCCTCAGCATAGGGGCTGGAACTCTCACTCTGTATCCACCTCTCTTTTCCCTGCACAAAAAGCAGCTCCTTGCTTTCTATACTCCTCTTTTACATGAGAGCTCAGTTTATTCCATGCTTTATATCTTCACTGGGATGATTATTTTAAATAAGAATTTACTAAAACACTACATTGATTTTAGTAGCTTATAACACTAGCAGTATAGAGGGCCAAGGATTTAGCTCAGTGGTACTGGCATCTGCCTTGAAAGTACAAGGTCTTGAGTTTGATCCCATTGCCATACATCACAATGCCGGACATGGTGGCTCACTCCTGTAATCCCAGCACTCGGAAGGCAGAGGCAGGAGGATTGCTGAGTTCAAGGGTAGCCTAGGCTATATACTGAGCTCAGGGCAGCCTGAACTACAAACCAAGACCCTGTCTCAAAACAAAACAGAACAAAACAAAACAAAACATTAGAGGTGAAGTAAGAGAGGGTCACCATGAGTGCTATTATATGAGGACAGCTTTATTACAAGTAGCTGAAACACAACTACAATTGTCATAGGAAACATATGTTATGGATGGCTTGACGGAAAAGTTATAGAGGCACCATTAGATCCGGGAGACCTAATCTATTGCTTTTCTTTGTGTTGACTTCATAACATTCTCCAGCTCTGGTCCTACATCATCCCATTTTAAGTCTGAAAATAGAATGGCCTCTTTTGAGCCTTCCAGTAAGTCCCAAATTTGGTGAGCACTGATGTGACTTCAAAGTACCCTCAGGAAATGTGCAAGTGGGGGTCTCGCTTATTCCTGAGCAGTTGCTGTGGCCAGAGGAGGAGAATGGGATGGCAGGTCAGCCCTCAGTCACATGGCTCCCTTGCAGCTAGAGTGAGTGGATGAAGTCCCTTTCTCCAGCCCTCCTCCTTCCACAGGCCAGTGGCCTCCTCAAGGGTGCCACACTGCTGTGCCTCAGGCAGCATCACCTCCTGCCCTCCACACACTTTCCTGCTGGACCTTCTTGGGGTAGCCCCAGGGGTGCCCCCACTGTGCTTTCTCTTTAGGTCCGGGCTTTCTTTAAGACAGCACAAAGCAGACTGTACATCTGTCTGTCCCTCCAGCTAGATTAGGTGTGGACAGAGACCTCCATATTCAACAGGAAGTCCCTGTGGCTGGCTCACAGCTGGTCTATAATTGTGTTTGATGTGTAAATAACAACACAATAACCTCCTGGGCCCTGGAGAGCCTGCTTGGCTCAGAGAGATTTGGGACACACCTGAGCATCCTAGTGACTCTCCAGGAGAGAGCACAGGCAGAGTGGGTGCCAAGTACCAACCTCTCACTGGCTAAGCCCAGAGCCTTTGCCTTCTGGCTTGGGCTAGTCTTTTGCCAGCTGCCTGGATCCCTAGCTTTCCTTGTCTGTGGTTCTGTAAACAGTGTAATAAGTTTACAATAAATGCCTAATTTGAGAGGATGACCCTGTTCCTGATTCAAAGAAGTGGATTTTTTTTTTTTTTGAGACAGGGTCTCACTTTGTAGTCCAGGCTGGCCCTCAGCTCACTATGTAGCCCAGGCAAGCCTCGAACTCAATAATCCTCTTGCCTCTGCCTCCAGAGTGCTGGGATTACAGATGTGAGACACCATGCCCAGCACTGTGGTATGTGGTATTGATGGCTGGTGGGCGTGAGTCACCATGCCCAGCATTGTATGTGGTTACCCAGCCAAGCTCAGGACCTTGAGTTTGGGAGGCAGGCACTAGAACCAATGAGCTAACTCTCTGGCCCAAAGAAGTGGATTTTAATCCACAAATAAACTTTCCTGATAGCAAAGATTTACTTCCTATGTTAGAGCTTTAAAGATGTTCAAGGTTAAAAAAAGAGAGAGAAACATTTCTCTTTAGAGAAATTTGCTTTGGAAAGTGAATAAAAAATGTAAAAAAAATACAAATTTGGAAACAACCTAACATGTACTTGCATCCAACCTTTGCTCATACCCCTGTCTCCCAGTCCCAAGTGGTCACAGTCCTGGCTTATCTCGTAGTAGGGGTGGCAGCTTCCAGGGACTATCTGGCAATAATGGAGTATTTAATTTGGGTTGACAGTTCACAGGCTAGATCCCCCAAAAGCCTCCTAGCTGCAGAGGCTGGGGGGGGGGGGTGGGCTAAAGAACCAGACACCAGCAGCCAATGTGTGCCGAGCATCTGAAAAGCGAAAATCAGAGCACTGGGCTCATCACTTGGGGGTGGCTCGCAAACCATCTCCCCTTTCCTTCTGCTCCCAGCCCCAGTGCACGGAGCTGGTTTCTCTCTTATTGGAGGATTTCCCATGTGTTTGCTAAAGGGAAATCACCACCAAGACATCTGCAAAGTTTCCAGGCTTTGAAGTATCTGCAGGAAACTCCGCAAAGAGAAATCCAGAATTGCTCTGGGTGGGGGATGTATTGTTTGTTTGGTTTGCTTTAAAGCAACTGGTGATGAAGCCCAAACCCCATGTGTTGGCACCACCAGAAATTAAAGTGCCTTCATTTTTCTCCTACCTGAGCTTTTCTTTTTTTTTTTTGAGACAGGGTCTCGCTTTGTAGTTCAGGCTGGCTCTGAGCTCACTATGTAGCCCAGGCAAGCTTCGAACTCAGCAGTCCTCCTGTCTCTGCCTCCCGAGTGCTGGGATGACAGGTGTGAGCCACCACGCCTGGCACTGTGGTATGTGGTATTGATTATTGGTGGGCGTGAGTCTCCACGCCCAACATTGTACATGATTACCGGGGATCAAACTCAGGACCTTGTGCTTGCTAGTCAGGCGCTGGAACCACTGAGCTAACCCTCCAGCCCTTTTCAGTTTTTTTTTTCTAATTCAGGGGAAGGAAAAAATAGAACCACACATAGATAAAAGTGTTGAATTTTCCCTTGTTCATATGAAAATTCAGATGTTGGTATTCTCTTAAAGTATACATATACATTTTTAAAATTTGTAATATTTTCGCTTTATGTAGCATTAAAGAATTTCCAAAATGCATTTATGTGCATCAGCATGTGTGTGTGTGTGTGTGTGTGTTACTGAGGATAGAGCCCAGGATAGAGCCTCGTGGAGCTACATCCCCAGTGCTATCTATGTATCTATGTATCTGTGTCTTTGTAGCTATGTATCTATTTATCAAATAAGGGTCTCTCCAAGCTGAGTGTGGTGGCTCCCTCCTGTAATCTCAGCACTCAGGAGGCAGAGGCAGGAGGACTGCCTTGAGTTCAAGGCTTGCCTGGGCTACACAGTGAGTTCAGGGCCAGCCTGAACTACAAAGAGAGACCCTGTTTCCAAAAATAAAACAGGTGATCATGATGTGTGTCTACAATGTACCAATAAAGACAAAAATAAACTAAAAATAAAATGCAAACAGAAAAGAGTCTCTCCAAGTTGCTAAATTACTCAGCCTGGATTTGAACCTGCACTCCTCTTACCTCAGCCTGCCAGAGTCCTGGGTTTCCAGGTGTGCACCACCATCCCCGGTTTCTCATAATCATTTTAGCAAATGGAAGCAGTTAGCTTGTTACCCTGTGCTTTGCAGGTGGATTAGCTAAGAGAAAAGTAGAGGAACCGGCCCAGCATCCATTTCCCTGTGTGTGACAGACCACAGGTCTCTGTCTCCAGGGAAATGTGCCCCAGCTTAGGGACACGTCTTCCAATTCACTGGGAGAGAGCGCACATAACCTTACTCACTTCCCCTCCGTGTTGCTCTTACATGGTGGAGTAATTGCCCTGCTCGGGGTACAGGCCAGTGTTTGTGGCTCCACACAAAATAAGAAGCAAGAAATTAAGCAACGACTGAAATACAATTAATAATAACATTCAACAGCATGGCCTCCTTGCAAGATTCTTGTAAATGACACGCGTGAACTTGCATAGTGTCGTAGGAAGCTCCTTCATTCCGTGAGGTGAAGCGACCTGTTCACGGTGACTTAACCAGGAAGTGATGAGCCAGGCCCATATCCGTGTGGGCCCGTCTGGCTCCCGAGCTCCTGCTCCTCCCCGCTCTGCGGATGGAGTGAACCCCGACTGCACAGCCGGCCCTTTTCATGTCCTGCCTCCTGGACTCCTCACCATCCCCATTTTATAGATGAGGAAAGAGGGGCTCGGAGTGCTTTGGAACCAAGGCTTGAGTTGGGCTGTTTACCTGTTCGGCTTGTTCTTCAACCCTCTTAGTCTAAGGCATGCCTCAGTGTGCCAGTTAGCCTGCCACGCAGAAATCTGCCCAGTGCATCACATTGCAGGGGGCCCACTTGGGAACTGGACTCCAGAGCCGAGGCCACCCCGGAGGTGGGCCCTGGAAGAGGGTATGTGCAGCGGCTCAGAGCCTCGCCCTGAGGAGGAAGCAGTCCTTCCTGTGCCACATCATTTAGGGTATCTTCAACTTTCAATAGCTGGGGAAACTGGGGCACAGGGAGGCTTCAGTGTTTTGTTCGAGCGGTACTCTTACCAAGAGGTGGCACCATGGTCTGACCTAGGCACCTGAGAAGAGGGGTTCCTCGGGGTCACCCCACCCTTACTGTGATCCCTTGACCTCCCTCCCTTCCTTCCCCCTCCTTCAGAAACGGAGAGATGCTACCTACCACCCACCTTCTTCGCAGGAATTTTGCACAGATTAATTGGATAATTGCAGAATAGTTCTTTGAGCTGCTTGAAGGAAAAGTGCCATCTAGGAGAACAAAGGAAAATAACAATAATAATTATTATATTTTAAAGTATTTATGAAAATCTCTGTGGGGGCAATTAAGAGGAGACCAGCTTGTACTTGCGGAAAATTCCCGAGTTGATGAGATGCCCATATCCGATTCCACCGGGCTCATGGGGGAGCGAGGGCGTCAGGATGCCGGAAGGGGAATGCCAGTGGCAGGCGGGAGGTGGTGGAAAGTTCGAGCTGAGCTGCGCTGTCCTTTTTACAAAAATAACTCTCGTGCCTAGGGTCAGGCGTGCTGCAGTGACGCCTGTCACGGCCCAGACTCGTTCTCACGAAGCATCCACATGGCCCTGCCACACTCCGCATTCCCTGGCATCCTCAAAAGAGACTTGGGGAGGGCTGTCCTATAATGAATTATTGCCCACTTACTCCGGGGGCAGAATATCTCATACTGCCTCAGCAGGGCACCTCCAAGGACTTCTTTCACATCTGCCCACTGAACCAACCAAGCTGCTGTTTGTATTTAGCAGTGGACCTGGCACACGAGGAGGTTTGATGCCACGGACCTGTTTGGGTGAGCATTCTGGGCTCTGTGATCCCTCACCTCTAACATCTGGTCTCTTCACATGGTGCCCTCTCCCTGCGCGGAGGGCCTGGGTTTGGTGGGCAAGATGTTCTCTTTTACAACCCACTTGCCTTTGATCTTCGAGACTAGCTTTCCCGCTTCAGCACCTGGCCGCCCGGAGCCTCGCAGCCATTCTGCCCTGCTGCGGTGTGTCTTTGCTTTCTTTCTATTTTCTTTCCAGCTTCACTTTCTAGACACAGCTGGCCGTCATGCTGTGCACAATTGCAGCCACAGCCTCCTCATCATCCAGAGGCCGACTTTTTTCCCTCCAGCCGATTCAGACAGGAAAACCTCCCAGGCAAACGCCTTGGGTACCTTCCCATCTCTCCCAACTTCATTTTCTGCTCACACCATGCCTACTGACTCCTGCCTACTGAGAGCCAGTGGAGTGGGGCCCCTACAGAGAAGTATCTCCAGCCCCCATGTGCGTACAGATTGCCTGGGCGTCTGATTAAAATACAGATGCTGGTACTTAGGACCAGGTGGGCCTCAGATCCTGATTCCTGACAGCTTTTGGGTGATGCTGATGTTGATCTATGAGCCAGACATCAAAGAGCAACGTCTTAGATTACTTTTAGAATAATCTACATAGTTGCCTCCCCTAGTAAGGTTCCTATCTTGTCTCATTTCCCTTAAGAAAATTTAATCCCGTAGAACCACTCCCCTGTCACCAGGTGACTGCTTCATGCTCAAGTGCCAATCACTGATCAGAAAGCAGGACATGGGATCAGAAGACTGTTCTACAGGCTAGGATATAGGATTTTGTCATGACCACACCATGAGAGTCACATCTCTAATGACTGGGTGTTATCATTTTTAATATATGCTGGCATATTCTACCTCGATAAAAGTTTCTAAAGAAATAATGTTGTTGGCAATACGTCATGAGACATTGGATCTTTTGTTTTTTCCTTTGTTGAGTTTATTGGTACATTTTAGATGTACATTGTGATCACACTTAACACTGACAATTTGTACCTGTACATGATGTATCTAGATTCTCATTTTTCCCATTCCCCTGCCTTCCCCACCCCCTACCCCCTATATACACAGGCTTTGTTCCCTACCTTCAGAATTATAGTTTAAACCTAAGTATAGTCTACTTATACTCAAAAGGTTGGCTCTAGGCCTGTCAGACTCAGTTCTGCTGCTGAGACCAGTCCATCCATTCAGAATTGAGAGAAATAATTTACATATATATAGTAAGTTTGATCACATAATTAACATGTTCCCATCAATAACAGGGTCCAGGTCTGCCTCTTTAACAAACTCTCAAGGTCAGCGTTCAAGAGCACAGACATCTGTAACCTATTTGAAGCAGTGCCTTGCCCTAAAAGGGCATCTCTTTCATACCATCACTTTATGGGCTCTTATTATTTTCTGCTTGACGCATCCTGGTTGAAAGATGAACTTGTGAGTCCAAGGCCCTTCGATTTGTATCTGGTTCTATATCGTTGCTTCACTTTTTCTGGTTAACCTAGCTTCCCCCACCTGAATAAGGGGCATGACTGCAGTGACCATCTGTTTGGGTCCAAGCACAGACAGGCTTTGTAGATGCCACCTCTGCATGTATGATAGCTCTGTGGAGCTACTGGTATAATACAGAGACCTGTCGGTGACAGCAAACCAGCCCTTGCCCTGGACAGGCACTTGAGCTTTCTGAGTCTCCTCCATTGTGTTCTTGGCTTATAGGATGGTCCTGAAAGAATGGAGTGGTATTCAGGAAGGGGCTGATTCAGCTAGGACCTCAGGAAAGGTTCAGCCTCAGTAGTCAGATCATCTCCTCCTGCCTATGTGGTGTGAAAATATTTCTGTATCTTAACCTGTCTTTCCCCACGTGTCAATAGAAATATGGAAAATTGAGCACATTGCCTAACAAAGTCCAGATGTGTCCCACATGGGCACCCATAGCCTTAACCACTAGAGAGCACGCTCGCAAAAATGCCCATCAGTATGGGGCATAGGCCTAGTGGGCCCCCAGTAAATCTTAGATTTTGTCCTTCTTTCGCACTGGACTCCTGTACAGTTTGTTTCTCCACTGAGTTTGGTGATGTCCCCAGTAGAACTGGGGTGAGTAGCTAAAGCCTAAACATTTGACCTCCCCAGTACCCAGAAGGGCCTTCAGCTGCCGTGACTCATTGTTTGCGGGAGTTTTCTAGCTACAGGTTGGTGAAGTTTTCCAGGACAGGATGTTTACACCCCCTAGAGGAACGGGCACAGTACCAAGCGGCCCTGCTTGGCAACCCCTGCCTGTTCTTTGCAGCCCACGGCGCCCTGCCAAACCAGCTCAGGAGAGGAAAACATAACAAGTGCTGATGTGCTTCCATTTTGCATAGAACATAATATAAGTTCTCGGATGATTTATTTTCCTAAACAAGAAAATACAATAGACCCCGTCCATTATTCAACACACTAATGATAACCTTTACTCTCTTGTCGAAGATGATCTAAAGTGGTGTTCACTTGATGTACAAAGAACAGGGAACACACACACACACACACACACACACACACACACACATCTTACGAGTCCACAGCCCTCGTGCCATGACAATGGGAAAGTAAGTGGGGTCACAAGGAGATTGACACACAGAGGGAAGGTATCTTACCACATTTGCAACTTTCAAAAACATAAAAACAAGGGTTTGGGTTTTTTGTTTTGTTTTGTTTTAGTTTATTTTTATCTTTATTAGTACATTATATATATACACATCATGATCACACTCAGTATTGGGGATTTGTACCCGTATATGACACGATTTAATTCTCATTTTTTCCCATTGCCCTACTCACCCCACAGCCCCCACCCCTAAATGCATAAGCCTTGTTTCCCTTTTTTTATTACCATCACATTTTTTCTTTACCTCTCATTACTCATGAAAACAAGGGTTTTAATTTAAGATGATTAGCTAAAAAATGATCCTCATAAAAAGTGAATATATCAGTTCCGTGCATGCTTTAGTATAACTTCCACAAAATTTATTTATTTCAATGGACACTGTTGAAAACGCAGGGAGCAGGAGGCCTAGACTGTATCAGTTCTCGAGAATGTTGTGCGCAGCCTGGTCAGTGTATGTCAGCCGTGGGCAGGTACCCTGCAGTGCCACTGCAATACCCGCTCTCCAGGTGTTCTCTTTCCTGACAATGCAATCAACCAGGAAAATGAAAGCATTTGTTTGGATTTCAGGCAAATCTGATAATGTCAAAAAATCACTTTTTGATAAAGAAAAACGAGGAGTTATTAATTTTCCACATATGTAGTGATGTTATATATGTTCAAATGACTGTCAACCAAAGAAAATCAGTATGAAGAGCTTATTTTTTTAGAACTAGCATCATAAGTCAAATGTTATTAAATATAAATGCTTTTTTTTTTTGAGACAGGGTCTCACTTTGTAGTTCAGGCTGGCCCTGAGTTTACCATGTAGCCCAGGCAAGCCTCAAACTCAGCAATCCTCCTCCCTCTGGCTCCCAAGTGCTGGGATTACAGGCATGAGCCACCATGCCAGACACTGTGGTGTGTGGTACTGATTGCTGGTGGGTGTGAGTCATCACACCGGATATTGTATGTGGTTACTGAGATTGAACTCAGGACCTTGCGCTTGCTAAGCAGGTGCCATAACTGCTGAGCTAAATATTTGGCCCCCTATAAATTCATTTCTAAATTGTCCCTTTCTTCTAAACTGTTCCAGTAGCTTGTAAGCCAAGTGAGTTAGTGGAGAAGAAAGACTGTGGGGAGCAGTCTAGAGCAAGTTGTGTGACCCGGTCCCTGTCTTCCAAAAGATCCTGTATGTTAAAGAAAAAACAAATTACAAGCCAAAGAGCTTTTTCTGATTCTCTTAAATGTTTTTTTGGCTATGAAAATGTAAGCATCCCGAAGAAATTTTAACAGTGTCAGCCATTCTTCAAATATTGCCTCCATCTTGATTCTTAGATTTGTGAGCATGAACACCAGGCAGCATTTCTCAATCAGAATCGCAGCAGAACAGACTGTGTGGGAACTGCTGGGGCTTTGTTGTTAGTTGTTTGGGGACCGGCACAAGCTAGTTAACCTCTCTAAGGCAGATTCATATTCCATAATCAAATGTAAAAGATTTTTGGTTGCTTGAGTATTTGCTTAATACTTGTGGAATATTAAGTACAGGAGGTGGAACAAAGAAATCCTGCAGGAAATGTTGCCCTCCCCAGCTTACCTCCCCATACAAGCCAAGAATCAAATACATGTCAAAGTTTAAAAAAAGTAAACTGGAAAGCCTTAAAAAACTCTCTTCAACAATACACAGCCAGATATTTAGCGCCAATGACAGAAGGTCTGTTTTTTATACTTTCATCGTTTGAATAAATGTTATTTGAGTGTCTGTCATATCTAAGGCACTAGCAACAACTCCCTGCTCCTCCAAAGCATGACACCTCTCTGTGCAAGCCGTCCCATCACGTGTGAATGGTCTTTCTAGCAAGACAAACACACAAACATCTAGGGATGATGGTATTAAAATCAATAGATTATAAAATTGAGTAAGTCGTGGTGTCACTCTAGAGATTTCTAGAAGTTAGTCCTAGAGCTCTGCCCTTATTTCTAAAAGGGCTTTTAACATTTCTTAAGGCTTAACTCCACCCTTCCCTACTTACAATATCGTGTTCAGGATTATTCTAAACGATGCTAAGACTTTCCACAACTATGTCTATTTCAAGTCTGTTCTCAGAAGATGGAACTCCACAGAAGGCGGTTCACATGATTTTCAGTCCGAATCTATAAATAATCGGTGTATCCATTTTAGCCCCCAGAACTCCCATCTGGTTCTCTGTTCACACAAGACACTAGGCCGAGTGCTTGGAAGGATAGTAATCCTGCAGCGCGTGAACACCGTGGGATAATTGTGATTATAGTACATGTTCCTCGCTTCTGGTTTTTCGAGAGCTGTAGCTTGGACTTTTCCAAGGTGATCTGCACTGGATCAGCAGGCTGGGTGCGGGTGGAGGGGTCACTCGTAAGTGGGCCTTGATTTCACCTTCCTTGCTCAGTTTCCTTGTATGTTTTCAGGCACTAACATTCTCAATTTTCAGGTCCGGGAAGGCCTGACCTCCTTCCTACTCCCATTGCAGACTTTTTTTTTTTAAATAGTTCCTGCCTGGGAGAGAGGCAGAAGGACACAGCTTGTTTGGGGGATCCCAGATGGAGTTTGCAGGATGGATATTAGAAAAACCATCTCTTTTGGGTGGTAAACTGAGAAATTTAAATTGGAACAGCAGTCAAAACCCATACATGTTGCGCGGTGGGTGGGGGTGAGGTAACCCAGATTGGTGCTTTCGCATCTGTAAAGACTCCTGGAGAGTCACCTGCCCTGGAAGGGCTCCTGATGGCTGCTGTTGGCTCAGACGCTGAGCTGAACCTGGCCATCTCTGATGATGTTCTGATTCAAGAGGTGGCCAGAGCGTGCGCGCACGCGCGCACACACACACACGTATTCAGCCAAAGATGGGGGGGAATGTGGGCACCAGGCACACCCTGCTGATTGGGGGGGTGACAGTCAAAGAGAGAAGAGCTATATCAGTGCAGGGGCTACAGCAAGAACAGCCCCTAACGGGAAAAGAGACAGGTCAGCAAAGGTAAGGATGTGAGCGAAACAGGCGTGGGGCGGGGCGCAGGCAGAAAGGGGCCCAGGAGGAGACTCACAGCGGCAGAAAGCAAGCAAACAGAATCCGCTGTGGTTTATTAGGAATGTTTAATTTGAAACTGCGATCCTCACAATTACTGAAAATGGAGCAGTTAAAAAGGAAAGCATTTCCACTGTGACAGGGCAGGAAGGAGCTGAGAAATATTTGACATTCACATGCCTTGTTTTAAACTGCCTTTGTTCCAAAGTTCTTCTCTCGCATCTGGTTAAATGCATATTAATTTTTCTGCCTTCACAATGAGTCATGATGAGTTCTGTGTCTTCCTTACCACGAGAAAAGAAAGTGTCCGTATGCTGGAGGCCATAGGATGCCCTCCTCGTCTTGCACCATCACCTGCGAGCTTTCGTCCTGGTCTGTGAGGAGGGTTGAGCCTTGTGGTGGGGCAGCCTGGAAAGGGCTGGCGTGCCCACAGAGGAGACTTCTCCAACGTGAGTGGGAGTGGATCATTCTGCGAGCTAGCAGACTGTGTCGTCACTGAAGAGGAGGGGGCATTTGTTTGATAAAAGCCTCGCAAGTGCTCCAGGGCCCCCCACATCTCACCTCTTGAACTCCTTTTCTTTAGCCCGGACCCCTCGGTCTGACCTGGAATGCAGATCGTCTTACCCTGTGTGTTTCTGAGAGTGACTTGTGGTACAGCCGCAGAACTGGCAAGTTCGGGGGAAGGAATTAAATTCAGGCCCCTTTGCAATGCACGTTGACTTTGTGGGTGGAAAGAAACCTGGAGGAGAGAGAGGAAATCAGCTTTAAGCCTCCAGAATTGGCAGGCAGACTTCCGGAAGGAGGCTCCTCCAAGAAGTCTTCTCCTAGAATTAAGCCTGGGCCTGAAATACATTTGCAAATGGTGGGGCTGAAAAGTGGAGCCAGTTTTCCTCCTGTCAGGCTGCTATAGGACAAGAGAATTTTGCAGGTTTTTTTGGAGATGAGGAGGTTGAAATGATGCATGATGAGAACCAAGAGCTGAAAATTCTGGGTCACAAATCACCGTCTTAGAACAGACTTTCCCTCTGATACACTTCCCATATACGTCGCGGCATTCACAAAGAACGCTGCTTCGGAAACGTTGGATGGTGCAGTGATTGTCACTGAACGAAAACATAAATGCCTTCTCAAAAATTCCTCAGTTGCCCTTAAGGTTTGTGTGACTGTTCAGATACTTTCCATAGTGTGGCCTCCAGCAGACTACATTAAAACACTTTTTGTATTTACAGACCACTGGCTTGACACATTTATCTGGTGTGATTAATTAAAGAAGATTTTTGCACCCATGTATTCCTTTAAAACCGTGGACTAGAAAGCCAGCTTTTCTCTCCATAAATGGTAGTCATAAACTACCATAAGATGGCACTGTAACATAAATTATGGAAAAGAGGCAGCCCTGATTTAAGGGCTGGAAGAATGAACAGTTCATCCCAGATTTGCAGGTGAGCCCACAGGACTCACTCCCACGGCGCTGCGTGAACAAGGAAACACAGTAAGAGCGTCTTACGTTCACACTGGACTTGAATCAGTGAGATGCCGGCTAAACCCTCGACATTTTGCAGAGAAAATGCATTTCAGTATAGCCCAAAAGAAAAGATTTTTTAAAATAATAATTTTAAAAAGGCACAAATCAGACCACAAGCACATAGGAAAGAAAATGGAAAGGTGTTTTTCTCTACTCTTAGTTCTGTCCCAGGGCATAAGATCCAAGAACAAAGTGAAGAAGACCTTGTTGAAGTTCTTTCCCATCCTTTGCCGCTTTCTTTCACATGGTTTCGGGAGAATGTAAATATTCTCAGTGAAGTCGCCAACCAACCCTACAGGGCCTGGCTGTGGAATTCGATGCTAGTGCCAGCGCATTTGTCCTTTCGTTTGTCACAGCACGAGCACTGCCTTTTACAGATGGGCATCAGGGGATAAGAAATATTCTGGGATACTGATGCAGCGAGGTTTGATTTTTTTTTGTTTTTTTTTTTTTTTTGTCCCCGTGGCCTGTTGCAAAAGGCTCAGCTCATGCTATCTCTGCCAATGTGGCCCTGATTTAGTGGCAATTCCTTAGAAATGGAGAGGAAAAAGGGAAGAAAAACCTCATCCAAATTTCTTTGTAAGGGTTCCTTAGCTTCAGGTGCAGTTGAAAACTACAACTCTGCCAGCATGTTGTCTGGCTTCATAGGAAAGTTTTTTTTTTTTTTTTTTTTTTTTTTAAATCACAGTTTCTTGGAGATCTTGGGCTATTGTAGTACCAAGTGGTACTCTCTTTAGCTTGGCATAAAACAAGGCACATGCTTTTTTCTGCTTAGCAAGCAGGTATCCAGGCCACGTTCTGTACCAAGACTCAGGGAAAAGGTACAGGATGCTACTGGGCTATCCATGAGATGCTTTTCTGAAATGCTTACCTCCCTGCAAACAGCTTGATTAGGAGGAGGTCACTGGGGAGCCCAGCCATATGTAGTAAACATCAGGCTTCTTATTGTATTGATTCTCCCCACTAGGCTAGTAGAAAAAAATAGAGGGAACATCAAGCATCTGACAATACCAGAGTCCAGTCAGAAATGTGCCCAGGATGTTGCAGCATAGAAAGCCCAAGCATTCTGATTTGGTCACAGAAGCCTAGAGTCTGACTTCAAGCTGACACCAAACCAGCAGGTTAAGTCTCCGGTGAGTTAAACCTTGACTTTGGAGAAAAAAGGCATAGCTGGTTTCTTTGACCCACTGCATGCCAGGGAGATTGCAAAACAGAAATGAACTGAGGACCAGTCTGACTCCAACAAATAGACCAGAGAACGGTGGTTGCTCCTGGCCTGCCTTCATAAAATCACTGTGACATGGAGAGGTCGGCTTCTCCATGCATGAGGAACATGAAGAGGAGGTTTGTCTGAGGACAGGAAAAAGAGAAACAACTTGCTTCTTAATAAACTTGTGTCTTCTGCTTTCTGTTGGCAAAAATCTGTTGTGAAATCACAGGCAAGCTTTGTTCCTCCAACTACTTGCTTATTTGAGAAGACTGGATTACTCCCCGCCGCCCACTACTGCTTATTGTCTTCATAAATGCTATTTTGAAAATAATGTTTTAGATTTCTCCCTTTTCCCCCCACCAGAGTACTTTTGTCTTTTTCTCAAATGGAGACAGTTATATCTTAGTTTGTAAGTATGTGAAAGTTAATATCTGAGGATGCTAAATCTCTTAGCCAGGCCTTTGGTACAAGACCTTAGAACTGAGGAGCTGTTAGCTAAGTGCTGTTGTGTATACCTGGTATGTCATGCACCCTGTAACTGATGCATTAATATTTCTGCAGGGAGCATGTGAGCAGTCAGGCTAAGTGGGATCACTAAACTCCAGGAAAAGCCCCATGCTGACTCAGGCTTTGTAGCCAATGTTGAGCTACTTTTTAATAATAAGACATTGTGCCTTAGGGCTCATGCACCCCAGAGTTAGGAATAGTGAAATGCAGACCTGTCTGCATATTGTATATGCATATTTATATTTTGGGAAAGTTTATAATGTAAAAGTTACATTTAAAATCTATGGATTTTTTTTTTCTTTTTTGAGACAGTCTCGCTTTTGTAGTTCAGGCTGGCTCTGAGCTCACTATGTAGCCCAGGCAAGCCTGGAACTCAGAAATCCTCCTGCCTCTGCCTCCTGAGTGCTGGGATTACAGATTTGAGCCACCACACCCGGCATTTGTGGTATGTGGTGCTGATTGCCGGTGGGCATGGTCACCACACCCAGAATAGTTGTATATGGTTACCAGGGATCGAACCAGGGACCTTGCACTTGCTAGGCAGGCGCAAGAACCACTGAGCTAAATCTCTGGCCCTGGATTATTATTTTTGAAAAAGAGCCTTTGCAATTAGTCTGTAATCATAATCCCTTATATGTTCGTTGTTTTTTTCTTTTTCTTTCTCACTTACTAATGAGACCCTCCAGCCCAGGGGTTACAAAATCATGTAGTATTAAAGCCAAAGAGACAGTAAGAATGGGACAAGTTGGGACTAAAAAGCAGGGAATGGGGAGGCCTGGAACCTGGAGAGTGCCTGTGCCACCCACGGAGGTGCCAGCACCTAGCAGCTCCTAAGGGCTGCTGCCAAGAGGCCATTTATCAAGGTAAATCAGATATGAAGTACTTGGAAATTCCGTGTTTAAAAATTTCCATGCAAAACATATCACTTGTGATCTGCTCAATAGTCACTCAAGGCCGTATGTATATATGTGTGTATATATATATGCATGCGTGTACATAGCCAAAGAAAAACATTCAAACAAAAAAAATTGAGTTTGGCCGGGCGTGGTGGCTCACGCCTGTCATCCCAGCACTCGGGAGGCAGAGACAGGAGGATTGCTGAGTTCGAGGCTTGCCTGGGCTCCATAGTGAGCTCAGGGCCAGCCTGAACTACAAAGCGAGACCCTGTCTCAAAAAAAAAAAAAAAAACTGAGTTTGTAAATCAAGTCCTCAGTTACCCCAAAGCAATTTTGACCTTGTTTCCAATAATCTTTATCATTTAAATTCTGGTTCTGATGGTACCTCTACTACCTGGGCCCCCACGGCCAGCTGTTTCAGCTGTGCATTGGCTCAAGTAAAGTCGCCCTGCTCCGCCCAGACCTTGCAGGGCGCTCATTCCTCTGCTCGTTCCTGTTAATATAGGGAGGGTCCCAGGGTCCCCTCAGGTGTCCCTCTGCCTTCTCCTGTCACCTGGCCCTCTCTCTGAAGAGGTATATTCATGGTGTCTTTTCTTGTTCACTTTCAGTCTGGCTTAATAGAACAAAATGAAGCTCCTAATGACACATCCAAAGGACTCTCTCTGCAGTCCCCTCCTTGGAGCAGTTTGCATCATTCGCACCCCTCCCATCCGGTGTCCTTGTCTCTACGTGCTCCTTGTGTTCCTTCTTCAAGTTTCTGGCTTTAGCTTCCTTCCTCCCAATACTCTGCTTCTGTGGACTCGCCCAGATCCATCCTGGCCATTCTGCCATCTCGATTTTCCTGGTTATCTTTTTGCTTCAGAGACAAGACCCCGGCTTCCAGCTGGAGATTCCATGGCCTCCTCCAAGTGAGAGCCCCCAAATTGGAATCGTGTTGTGTCTCTCTCATCAACACTAGCTCTTCTGCTCATTCCTTCTTCCTGCAGTAAACCAAAGCCAGACACCTGTGACCCAACAGTGTCCTCGATCCGTCTGTCATGAGGCCAGTAAGGTCCTTCACCCTCATGATGACACTCACTCTTGTTCCTGCTGTTCCCTCTCCCAGGCTGTCATCCCTCTGGCCTATTCCAATGCAGCAAGTTCCTAAAAACCATCAAGAACTGTGTTGTTTACATGGTTGTTCTACAGATCTTTATTATCTTCCAAATTAAAATGATCTTATTACCAAGCTTTTAAGGGTATCAATTACCCAAACCTACCATATTTTCAATGTTAATGACCATAATTTCCCATTTGCACATGGTATAGTCTAGATAACTGGACTACTTGTCAAAAACATCTCATATCTTCTAGAAGGAAATATGTTCTTCCTTTTTATCTATGCTGAAGGCTCGCTTGAATGCCCAGAGGCTAAGATGCAATTGCTGAAGTTTGAACAATTCATGGGTAGTGACATGCAATGTAGATATTTTAAATCATCTCCATTTGGACTTCCTAGAACATACTATGTCTTCTAGGCACTCCCAATAATAAAATAGAAGAAGGAGAGTTCATGGCCTTAAAATATATTTAAAACCTTCTTATTGCATTAATTATTTCCTGAGCAAACACTAAAAAGCTGTTTGATTTGGTTAAATAAAAATACCTTGTATGGCTGAGAGTCACCAATTGATAATGGATTATGACATACACCAAGCCACAGTAGTGGGAAACATCAAGGTTAAATTTTTCTACTAATAGTGGCCATCAGCAGTGTTTAATAGGGCCATGATAACTTAAAAATTATTTTAAAAATTGGACACATTACTGAAATATGGTTTTACATTAAATATATGGTTCATTCAAAAACCTCAGGGCAAGTGAAATGATTCTGTCTGTTGGAAAAGATTTCTGGCTTTCAGTTTTACAATGGAATTTGTCAGAAAATGCTATTGGTACATCACCAGGGACATGTTAGTTTTCTTCATTGTCTATCATTAGAAATAAAAATCCCATGTGTTTTGCCAACATTCAGAAGCAAGAATTTTAGCATTTAATTTGATCTGGAAGTATTTTCATGATACAATAGCAATAAAAATGATTATTTTCTATGATTATTGGAGACAGGTGGAGGCCCACATATCCCAATAAATTTATATCTAGAGAAGGGTGGTGACTCAAAATAGCAACAGGTGAAGAAAATATCTCCTGGAGTCTAGTCTGCCTGTATTTTCCACTATTTAAAAAAGAAAAATATGGAGAAGCCCTGGTCCTGTCATCCTCTGACTTATTAAGGAAGTTCCAAATCCAGTGATGACATTTGGGGAAGGAGGTAGGTTACTCTTGTCCTCTAGAAGTTGAGTCACATTACCCGTCTTTTAAAGTGAATAAGTAATTTTGTTCAAGTAGTCAGATACATCCTAGCTTTCAAAATCCAACTTCCAAGTAACTGGAAAATTTCACATGGCTTTCAGAAAGTGTTTGACTTCCTTAACCATTATCAACTTCAAATGTAAACACTTGATGGTCCACTGACACGATGGGGATTGGGAAGGTGTCATGGTGGGAAAAAACACTCATGATTTTAGTGCAGACAGGTTTCCCTTCCCAGTGAACTGTGGGAACTGAGGTCTGTGAAGACTTGCCCACTTTGTCTCTATGTGAAGTTTCACAGCCTCCATTTTTGCTTCTGATGTCCTGTCAGTTCAAATTCAAGGCTATGGCTGTGACCCTAATGAGTTAAAAATCGGTGGTTAATTACAGAGGAAATAAGGGGGCAGATACTTGCCTAACATGCACAACACTCTTAATTTTGAACCTCAACACTCCAAGAAAAAAAAAAAAAAAAGAAAGCAAAAAGACATAGATTCTACCTCTTGGAGGCTGAGGCAGGAAAATCACAAGTTCAATTTCAGCACAGGCAACTTGGATAAGAATTGGCTAGGAATATAGTTTAGCAGGAAGGTCCTTTGTTCAGTCTCCAGAAGAGAGGGAAGGAGGGTGGAAGAGAGAGAGAGAGAAATACACAGCTGAGACAGAGACTTTTGAAGCTTTCCCTTACCAAGTACAGACCCAAATTTGTGGCTAGGTGGTTAGAGATGCAGATTCTCATGCTATCACCCAGAGATAAATTTGCCTATCTCTATACTCAAATTATGCATTAGATATGCCAGAGGATTGCTCCCACGTAGAGCCAGCCGCTCTGAGATACATGCATGCCACCGAGAGATTATCAAGATCTGGCGCTTGAAGATTATTCTGTGTAAAAAACATTTGTAGGCTGAAGATAAATTGCTGTCTGAATCTCATCCTGGTAGCCATAATTCTACCTCCTTGTGCGACCACATTTTTCTTCCAACGCCGCCAGAGTGATTTGAATAGAAGTTGGCAATTTCGAAGCACACTTTGAGTGCCTGGTTTCAGACAGAACCCCTACTCCTGTTTTTTAGGCTGACTGATCCTCACTGTGACATGCCACATCTGGCCGTGTCACTCCTGTCAGCATAGCCTAGTGTTAGGTGATGCTGGCTTTTGGCACAATCTTCACCCAAAGATAACACAAGTCAAGCCTTATTTCTGCAAACTGCAAAAGAAGCACCAGTGTATTTTAAAATTTGTTCAGGCTTTTATTTTCAAGAACAAGAACCATTTATTTTAAAGGTTTGTACTACGTACAGTTTCTTATTGAGGGAATGGCTCCTCCCATAAGCAAGAGGGCAAAGAGTTGGATTCTCAGTGGAACAAATACTTATCGGGGCATTACTCCACGCAAGGTACTGTGTCTGGCCACATGTTAATTTTCTGGGCGGCACTAGAGCAAGAGGACCAGAGTCAAATGCCCCATTGGCAGCAGGAACAGTGTACACACTGCTTGCCATGCTGTTGCCTCCCAGTCCGGACTCTCCAGTTCCCTTGTTCCCTTCCAACCACAATCAGCCACTGTCACTGCCTTGTACTAACTTCCCTTGTATGCACGGTAGGAATCTTAAACTTACTTGCCCAGTAAAGACAGCAAAATAGAAGTTACCAGGGCTAGAGGAAGAGAGAAGGGTGGGGAGTTAGTATCTAATGGGTGCAGTCTCTCTTTGAGAAATTGACTTTGATGATGGTCACAATACTATAAATATACTTAATCCCACTCATTTGTATACTTCATGATTATTTAAATGGTAAATTTTATAGCACATCTGAGCTGTGATAAAAAATATTGTGGGGCCGGAGATTTAGCTCAGTGGTTCCAGCACCTGTCTCCCACGCAAGCACAAGGTCCTGAGTTTGATCCCGGTAACAACATACAATGCTGGGCGTGGTGACTCACGCCCACCAGCAGTCCATACCACATACCACAGTGCCGGGCGTGGTGGCTCACGCCTGTCATCGCAGCACTCGGGAGGCAGAGACGGGAGGATTGCTGAGTTCGAGGCTTGCCTGGGCTACATAGTGAGCTAAGGGCCAGCCTGAACTACAAAAAGTGAGACCCTGTCTCAAAAAAAAAAAATATTGTGAATGTCTAAATAAAAATAAAATTTATTATACGAAAGATGCATTTCTATTATGCCCCCTCAGAATACTCCCCCTTCGCTTGAATGTGCTTATCCCATCCCTCCTGCCACTTCCTGAAGCAGTTCTGGAAGTTCACTTCTTGGGTATCTTGCCGTGTTGACGTCCTGAATCTGTTTTAAATGTTTATGGCAGTTTGTGTGAGAAAAAACATTACCATGTGTCCTCGTCCACCTTATCTACTATATCTGGCACTTTGGGCCTTTCCCCAAAGTCAAAATGACTGTGAAAAGTAAACAACACACTAAAGACACTCTTGAGACAGAGCTTCCAGGACCGCTTTAGAAAGTGCATGAATGATGGAATCGATGTGTTGGAAATAAGGGAAAATATTTCAATGGGAATTAACTTTTTAAATGTAATTTTTAGAAGTTTACACATTCACCTTATTGTTTGATCTACGTCATCAGTTTTACAAGATTTATAAAGGAGATGCCCGAGACTACACTCTAGATCTCAGACCCGTTCTTCCTACCAGCTTCAATCTGTCAGTGAGTGGTGCCTTTGTTCATCTTTAGGCTCATGTTAAAATCTTGACTTCATCACCATCCTTGATTCTTCCTTTTTTGTTTTTTTCCCTTTCTTTCTTTCTTTCTTTCTTTCTTTCTTTCTTTCTTTCTTTCTTTCTTTCTTTCTTTCTTTCTTTCTTTCTTTCTTTCTTTCTTTCTTTTCTTTCTTTCTTTCTTTTTTCTTCTTTCTTTCTCTTTCTTTCTTTCTTTCTTTCTTTCTTTCTTTCTTTCTTTCTTTCTTTCTTTCTTTCTTTCTTTCTTTCTTTCTTTCTTTCTTTCTTTCTTTCTTTCTTTCTTGTCTTTCTTTCTTTCATCTATGTTTCTTCCTTTCTTTCTTTTCATATTCAGCATCCAGTTTTGAGCCTAAGTGGTCTATCTTCACAATGCATTCAGTGCCGGCCATGGTGGCTCACGCCTGTAATCCCAGCACTCAGGAGGCAGAAGCAGAAGGATTGCTGTGTTTGAGGCTTGCATGGGCTCCATAGTGAGCTCAGGCCCAGCCTGAACTACAAAGCGAGACCCTGTCTGAAAAACAAACAAAAAACTAAAACAGATTGCATTCGGAATTCGCATACTTCTTGTCTCTACCTCAACCCCTGGGGCTACATCCTGTCCTCCTGGAGTCCTGTACCCCTGGGCTGTGTCTCTCTCCTTTGGCTCCTGCTCTCTTTGCTTCAATCCTCTGGTAGCACTAGGTATGGTCCTTTCATGTATAAATTTGTCCTTGCACTTCTGCCCTGTACTCATCAGTGCTTTCCTATCCCAGCAGAACCAAACCCAAAGTCCCTCTGGGCCCAGAGAGCCCCCAGTGACCTGCCTTCTGGGCACTTTCTGTACTGACCACCTTTCCCTTTTCACTTCACTCATTCTGTTCCAACTGTGTTGGCCTCCGTGGTGTCCCTGGAGCTACCCAAACACATGCCAGCTGCAAGTCCTCTAAACCAGCTGTTCCTTTTGCCTAGGAGACTCTTCCTCTGCTAGCATCAGCGTCAGCTCAGACGTCACCCCCTCAGAGAGAGTCCTGGCCATCTGCTTACATTAGCATTACCTCTTGTACCATCTTCTCTTACTTTGCCTTCTTTACTTATTTATATGTTTGTTTATTGGCTATTTCTCACCTGCTTAGGAAATAAATTCCATGAAGGCAGGAACTATTTTTCTGGATGTGTTTACTATCTTCTCCCCAGTGGCCTGGAACTTAGTAGGTTTTCAATAAATATTGTACAGTATACAAGACATATAGATAGCTATGTCCTTCTAAATATTTTTCCTAGTACATTAATTGGGCTCATTGTAGAGAATTTTCTAATAGATTCTCATTTGGGAATAAATTGTATCTTTCCCTTTTTATTATTAAAACATTTAATTTCTGGGCAAATGAACATGGGAGCATTAAGGGGAAAAGTAACAAATTTGTAAAGCTTAGGAAACTTGATTAGGATTTGTAATAAGACGTAGGAGCAATTCAGGACAGATAAATGCATTCCAAAAAGCTTGACTGACTCGGTGGCACTGAAATGAACTTTTTTTTTTTTGGTGCTGGGAATCAAACTCAGAAACTCATGTTTTCCAGACAGACACTGTGCCACTGAGCTACATTCTCAGCCCTACACTTTTTATTAGGAAAGTTAGAGATGCAACTTAGAACAAAAGAGAACTTTCAGCTTTCTTTGTCTCTAGAAAGTCCAAGTCATAGACTTTAGGCATGGCTGTATTCAGGCTCTTAGTATGAGTTTTCATTCTCCTTGCTTCTCAGCAGTTCGTCATCACCGCCGATGTTAGCCTTGTTCCCAGGCAGCTC